>VYZU01013199.1:25830-74799 GCA_013401355.1 Ceyx cyanopectus
TAAGAAGCATCTTATGGAGATTCAGCCTATTTGTGGAGAGATAAATTAGGGAAAATGAGAATTTTGCTTTATCAACTCAATACTTGTTTCTGCCATGACCAATTTAATTATTAAACCTTAGGTAAAAATAAATAAATAAAAATCTGAAAGACAGAGAAGGCAATCTTTTAAGTGACAATTTAATAACAAAATGACCCATCTATACCACAGTGTCCATAGGATTTATTCTTTCCCCCTGTCTCTTGAACTTGTTTTATGGTGCTGTCTAGGATCTGTGGCAGTAAACTCAGGGGCTGCAATAGTGATGATACTAAATGGAAGTGTATGTGTGTGAAAGATAGGAAAATCAGTCCTTTCCTTGAAAAAAAAGAAGAAATCAGGGAGCTCCATCCCCCTGTCTTCTCCCTTATATGCACACCCACCTCTTTCTATGTAAGATAAAGGAACATGGTCATATTGTTTACAGAGGCATCTGAATAGCATAAGCAACTTTCACTTCATTAATACCCTGCTACCCCCAAGAGAGCCTTGTTTCAAGCACTGTGTAGTGTCTCAATGCTCTGGTCACTGCCTCTTCAGTCCTAAACCCTTGACCTCTTGTAGCTGTTTTGTACCATCTTCTTCACAGAGAATTTACTGAGTGACATTACCATGTGACATCGTATTTGCCCTTTTTGTTGTTGTTGTTGCTGAGATATGATTGAATTATCTTGAAAGGGAAGTAAACTCATGCAACTCACAGGCAGTTCAGGTATAACTCCATGCCTAAACTATCAGCTGAGCAAGATGCAAACTGTGCTGGTTCAGGGTCTTCTACAGGATCCAAATCTCCACCTGGCTGAAGTCACTGGGTTGTCCTGGATCTCTGCTGTATGCCAAGGCCAGGCCCATTTGCCTGTGCCTGGGGCTGATTGATGAGTTGTCCTCTTCAACCAGAAATGCTTCTGGAGCTCTTCCTTTCCACCATTTTTCAAGCAGCTTGTGACATGAAGATTTTGGTATGAAGCTTTAAAGGTTTAGGGATTTTGGTCTGCTCTTTTATGGTGCTGTTATTTTTGTCACTGTTCTTATAGGTATATAATACTAGCTGGCTATAGTAGCCTTCTTTTTTCAGTCTTCCATAACTTTTTGGTGCTGAAGGGAGTAAAAGTTTTTATTAGTTCTGCATAGGCACTGGGGTTGGTTCTGGTCCCATGACAACATAAATTGGGAGAAATGGAATTGATGTTAGAAGAATCACCCACAGTCAAATTTGTAATTGAGCAATGGCTTTTTACAGATTAAAATACTTATTTTTTGCAGAAAGTTTAAAAATTGTTCAAATGAGGCCCTTGGACTCTGCTCAAAGGTGAATTTTTTGGAAAGTTTGAGTGAAAATATTTCATCCATGTGCGAGTGTGAGGAGAGTGGAAAATTATTTTTCCCTTTCATAAAGACTTTTTTGCTGCCTTCTTTTGAAGAGCTCTGCAGCAAGAGTAGCTGAGGCCTGTGTGCTACAATCCAGAATTGAAAGAGACAGTTGCAAAGCGACTTAGTTTTGTCTTTGATTTGATTGAGTTATGAGCCTTAGAAAACCATGTACTCAGCATGCACTTCAGGGGTTTAGTTCTTCTTTCAAAACTTTTGAAGGGTGCAGCCAAGAGGATTTGCTGTGAACACCAGAGTAGCCACACAGCATGAAACTAGACAAACATACTGCTTTGAAGGAGCAGACATGGGGTGGCTGGAAGAGGAGCAGAAGATCTCAGTTATGGCCTAAGAAAAGTTTCTGAGTGTTTTGCAATATATGCAACTGAGACTTGAGTCCCTACAACCTGCCATTTCTGCTTCCACAGGTCATCTCCAAAAAAACAGAAAAGTTTTCTGCAGGCTGAGTAGGGGCCAGGTCTAAGACCAGAATATGAGATACACTGACACTCAAGGCCTCCTCTTGAGTTAAAAGGTTCAGGAGACAGGGATTAATCCACTGTTGTTTCTCCGTATGACATTGTAGGTGGTGCATTTTATGGCTGATGGACTGTGGTTTTACAAGTATCATTGTTTTGAAGTCCTAACAAATTGAAGTCTCTGAGGACTTGTTGCTCCTGAAGGAGATATGCCACCTAGATCTGAGATTATACAGAAGTGTGCCATGTGCTATTGGACAGCGTAGCCTGTGCAGCAGTGCATGCCTATCTAACTCCAATCACATGTGAAATGGGAAGTCAAAGGAAGGCTTGATGTGATTCCTTAACTACATGATTTTTTGACTTGGCACTGTTAATTACACAGCCGTATGACTCATTAATTTTGTTGTATGTATGGGAGCTCTGCTGCATTTCCTCTGGCATTTTACAGTGAAGCTGGTTAATATTTCCAATTACTAAAAGACCTCTTTTAGACCTCTGAAAGTTCTAGTATCAAGGTAGACAGATTATGATGAATTTGTGTATCTGGTTCTTTACTGAGCTGCTAGTACATTGTCAATTTCCTCTTTCAGGGCTGTTTAGAGTGAGTGGGGAACATTGTTTCCATCTGTGAACAAAGGCTGCAGACAGCAGAAGTTCAGACATAGAGTGTGTAATGTGACTTTTCCTTTTCCTCTATTAGTTACTAGTTTGAAATTAGAATTTAAGTTTTGATCCCAAAAAATTCTCTTACTGGCTGACATTACAGTGCATCTCATTCATTTAAATAATATAAATGTCCAAGCTTGTTTATTTCCAAGTGGGGAAGATGAAGGACCAGGCTCACCTCTGTTACCCTCTACATCAGCACGCAGTGTGTGCAGAGTATTGCCTCTGAACTGATGGAAATGACTGCATGAGGTATGTGCCTGTGAGGTGCTTTGTGCTGTAAAGGACATTCAGCATAGGTGAGATCGTAGTGCACTGAATGTTAAGCAGATCTAAAGTACTCCCTGACAAACTTAACTGTGTAATTGACTGGAAAGCAGGAAGGCAGGAACGCACGAGGTAAAGGAATATTCCCAGGTTATTTTCATACAGTAACAGGTCAGAGCCCACAGCCCTTAAAACCCAATATAAAACTGATTTGTGTTTGTGTTTCTGTAGTCTCTGCATTCTGTATCTTTTGTGACTCATCTCTCTGCAGCTTGTTTGGTTGTTTTGGGGTTTTTTTTAAAGTTTCAATCTCAAGAACTTTAGCCTGCAGCACCTGTGAGTTATCAAATTGAGGGCATGTGCCATAAATGGAAAGCAAGAACTACATGTGGTTATAAGGAAACCAGATGAACAATAATTAATGAGATAGTCCTAATAGAAACAGTATTTATTTCCTTTTGTGTGCATGCAGTTCTAATCCATCATCCACAGCAGGGGTGTCTCTTTGGACAGGCTTTATTCTAGATGATCAATTCTTGTCTTTTCTACAGGATGACCAGGCAGGCTGTCCTGTGTAGAACTCTCTTCCATCAACAGTTCAACATGTATAGATTGAGGTGGTAGCTGTTGCTTCTTAAAAAAATATTAAAAATAAAAGGTAATACTGGAAAAACACTTAATGCAAAGTCATGCTTAATAGGACAAGTCCAGCATATCCAACACACAAAAAATTCTAGCCCCTGGCAGAATCAAGCACCAGGGAGTGGAAACTGCTTGAGTTGGCACTGCCATTGAAAGGAACATCTTGAAACCATGGCCTAACTTACAGTTTTTGTAATGCAGGGAGTGTTTCCCCCTTTTTTGGGGGAAAAAAACCCCCAACCAAACCCAAGACAGTTGTGTGGTTTTGTGTCCCATTTCCCAAAGAGGATCCTTTCCCAGTGAAGCTAATTTGCATGCAGATCCCCAGTACCTGGCTTCTTTCAGGCTGAGCAATGCCTTTCTCTCATGGAGAAGCTGTCTGGGACCACTCTTATGTCACCTGGTTACTTTGTCCTTTTCCTTTGCAATCCTGAATATTTTCCTTATTTGGGTATCTCTGGCTTCTGTTTCCTCCTCTCCTCCTGTTAGGCCCCTAGCAGAGGCAGGGAAATGAGCTGCTCTTTATTTCCAGATGGTTTATAGGTCTTCTGCTTTGTCTTCTCTTGAAAGTGTCTGCATGCCAGCTGTAGAAACAGCTGAAACAAGGAAAAATCATCACTCAGTGACTAACTTAGTTCTCTGTGGGGAGTTGTGGAGTTCTTGTTGGGCTGTAAGTGGCCAATGATCTGTAGTGTCAGAACTTTCCAGACCTCAAAGCATTCTCTTATGTAACATTTCACAGTGAAAAATGTAAGGTTGCATTCACAAGTGGATTTGTATTTCTTTCTTTTGAGGGGGAGGGGAATACACTTTCAGATGTATTAGAGGAACAATTCTGATTGAAGTAGAAAGAGCAGGTGCAGAGATTGGTATATTTACATTGACCTCTGCTTAACTGGAAGGCAAGCAAATACTGTGGTATAAGGCACACTATGTTAGAAAACACTCTGTGTTTTAATGCTGCTTTAATGAAGACACCACCCTGACCTACAAACAACTTTTTCCCAAGTGAGGCCATTATCAACAGAATTCAGATTTCCAAGGAAGTAGAAAAATGCAAATATTGGAATTGGCAGAATTGGGATAAACAGTTTTTCACTGAAAATCTCTTGCAAATGTGATTGCTGGACTTTTTGCAATTCAGTGTTTGATGTAGTTCTTGTAGGGAGAAGACTTCGTCCCGTGGAGGTTTGCACCTGAGATTCACTTTGATTTCAGGGTATAGGCTCCAGTGCATCAAAGAATCCTAAGAATTTAGTTCCTTTGATGTGAATGTTTTAAGCTCATGCTGAACTAAAGCTACTGCTTATGTGTTTTTCTGAACTGGCATACTAGGTAGGGGCTAAAGAAAGACTAAATAAATTTGCCAGACTAAGTGGCACTGTGTGTTGTCCTGGCCATCTTGCAATTTTCCCCTTTGCAGCTAAACTACTTAAAGGTAACACCTTATAGAATCTCACTCATGTGAACTAATTTAAGGGTAAGTAGTAACTAGGTTAAGATTTCAGTCAATACGATTTCTACAAAAGACAGGCTATTTTAATACTGATTTGGGATTTTTTGCCTCGTCCTTTAAGAGCAATAACTCTTAAAATAGACAAATAAGTTTTCCTTCAGGCTAATCCTGATCATTCCTTCCCAAATCAGCTGGCTGAGGACACCGCAGAACCAAATATCCCACTGACAATGTATCTTCTTTAAGGCTCACTCAGAAATCTGTTGAGCTGGGAAATAGCTGCCTCTGAAGTCTGTCTACCTTCACAAGTGTATTTAGCACCCATAACATCTTAGGGTGAATGATGCTGGAAAAAAACAGAGAAAAACAAATTGCTCTTGCAGGAGCACGTTAGCAGTGCTGAGATCTAGGGGTAAAGGTCATGGAATCACAGAATCCTTTAGGTTGAAAAAGACCTTTAAGACTATTGAGTCCAAGATGAGTATCTGGGTGTGATTTTCCTGTATGAAACATCAACTTCAGATCTGGAAGAGTGTAGGTAGCTCTCTGTTCTTGTAAAATACATGTATCTGTTGCCATATAGACCTCATCACCTTAGCCAAACTGACTTGACAACCCTTTCAGGGAATCTATTTTTACTCTTATTCAACCTAAACCTCCCCTGGCAAAACTTGAGGCCATTTCTTCTTGTCCTATCACTTGTCAGTGACCAAGAGGATTCAGAAACATCATGAGAGGGCTTGTGCCCTACCTTGAATAAAAAGTCCAGAGCTTGGCCCTCCATAAGAAGGTGTTCACTAAGGATCCAGTCTGAAATGTGGGCTTCAACAGAAGCTAAACTGAGTCAAATACCCATCCTCCTTCCCATTGTATTAACTCACTGATGTTTTCTTATTATTAAATGAATAGAAATTACTGCCATTTTTTGGTGACTACCCTCTAAAGTAGCGGTACTGGCACTAGTGCACTTTTTGTGGCACCATAACATTGTACCATGATAAAGCTTTTGTTTCGACACAGAGTAATTATTTGCTTTTGGTGTTATGTTCCTTGTAGCTGGATATCCAATTTCATGTTTGGTCTGCTCAATAGCAATTTGTTCTGAAATTGCTTGCACACCTGCTGGGCAAGCTACATGAATTCATTGCAGACTCCCTTTTTTGCACCTAAAAATGATGGTGTGGAAAACCAGTTTGCAAAATCTAAAGCATTCCAAGTGCTCTGTGCAGTTTTACAGGAGAAGCCAAGAGACTCTGGAAAATCCAGACTTTGATTTGTATGCTACAATACATTTCACCCTGTTAAGGTCTGTATCTGCCTCAGCATATTTTGGATCACTTTGGTATTAGACAAATAAACTAAATGCACAGCCTGGCAAAGAATCAGATCTGTCCACCCATGTCAACACAGCTCAGTCTTGGTTTCGTAGCTTAAAATAACGTTCCTTGCTTTCATATGCTTCCTCATGTTAACAGCTGCAAGTGATAACTGTCTGAATCAGCACTGCTCCTGAGATAATTGGTAGTAACAATTGTGCATAAGTACGTTAATATACTGGCCATTTGCACCGAGGTGCAGGAAATCTCAACACTCTGCTTCAATTCTTACTGCTGTCATTGGGCTGTACAGGAATTTGTGCCTTCAACTCCTCTCTGCTTTCATTTATAAGTCAAAAAAGCCCCAGGTAATTAGAGACAGCTTAAGTTAGTGCTTTTAAGGTGGTTTGAGATCTGTGTTTGCATGCTTATGTCTGCAGCTAGTGCTGATGGTTCATTCAGGCTTGAGGGTGAGCAAGGGACTACCACAGGAGGAAAAGAAAACAAAAAGGATATTGTGGTTTTAATCTATGTAAGGAGGTAGGTGAAAAATATAACTATAATCCATTGATTACAGAATCATCATGAGAAACTTTTTTATTGAATATGAAGAATCATTCTCTTGAGGCAAGACAAAAATAGTCAAGATTTGTTTCCTAATGCCAGCTGTATGGGTCAAATGGGTAGGAATGCTTTCCCTATGCCTCCAGTTTCCCATCTCCCTAAGCATCAACTCCCTGACCCAGTAACTCAGACCCCTTCCCTTCCCCATCTCTGATTGTACAGCCCAAATCTCTGCTCCTTGCTCCCGGTGGCTTCAGGACTCTTAGTCAGCTTATTTGCTGCTCCACACCCGCTCATCCCCTATCCCAAGTCTTTGCATCTCCCTGTCAGGGGGAGGTTTTTCTGCTGATGTTCGCAGGATGGGATTGCAAAGGGCTGTGAGGACCGCCCAGCCAGCACGGTCTAGGGGAGCTGCTTGCCCTGGCACAGCCTGGATGGCGTGGGCAGAAGGAAGACAAGGAGGAAGGGTCTGTTTACGCCTCTCGGAGCCACTTGAGTTGCCTCATGGGCGACTGCTGGGCAGGCTCCTCAACCTCTTCAGGGCAGGTCTACGACACAGTAGAGCACCGTGTTGGGATTTACTGTAACCTTTCTTTACCCTCACTTTTGTAGAAGTAAGTTTTTAAAATTAACCTTTTTATTTTTTTACGCTAGGAGATAGTTTTTTTTTTTTTTGGTTTTTTTTTTTTTTTTTTTTTGGTCAGCAGCGTGTAGGGAGTCCCAAAGGCAGTTGGTCCGTTGGTCACGCTCCTGCCCCGGCCGCTCGCGCCCGCCGGCCCCAACCACCGCTCCCCGCTGCCGTGCCCGGGCCCTGGAGCGCAGCTGCACCCGACCGGCGGTTGGAAGTGTTTCCTTCGCGCCCGGCCCCGCAGGGAACCGGTCAGGACGCTCGCACCTTGTCCCCCTCGTTGGCTGAACGACCCGCTTCGGGCAGCGACACTCGGAATGCTGCAGCCCCGGCGGCCGGTCCGGGCAGATAGGGTTGAACCCGCCGTAACTTTTGGTCCCGAGCTATCCGCAGTAAACAGGAAACCCCTCGGCGGGGCCGCGGCTCGGGGGGCCGGGCCGAGGCGGGGCCTGGAGTGGCTGCCCGCCCTCCTGCGCCGCGGAGCCGAGGGGCCGCACGGCTCGGCCCGGCCCGGCCCGCGGCGGCGGCCGCAGGCAGAGCGGAGCGAAAAGGAGCGGAGCGGCGGCGAGGCGCCCGGGAAGGCACCGAGAATGAAATTGCTGTGGAAAGCTAAAATGGTAACCGGGCGTCCCTACTCCCCGCCACACTTTCCTCCCCTGCTCTCCCCTGTCCTGCCCGCGGGGTGCCGGTGCCTACGGGGTAGCCGCTTCTCGGAGCATCGCCGCTCTTCCCCGCTTCCGAGGGATGCTTGACTCCAGCGAAGAGCTGCCTCAGTGTGTGCGTGTGTGCCTGACAGGGAGGATGAAGAGAGGGAAGTTAGTTGCTCTTTGCAGAAATTCAAACGCGTGTTCTCTGTCCGCGCTGCAGCGTCTTGCGTTCTTTTGTACGGTTGATAATCTAGGAAACGAGGAGTCAGCACATGTTCGGATAAAAGTTTGGAAGACATAGCTTTTTTTTTTTTTTTTTTTTAATCCCCTTTCTATTATGTATAAGTTTTAAAGCCTCGACGTTAAAGTTTTGGTGTTTGTTTTTTGGTTTGGGGTTTTTTTTGTAGCTTGAAATAATAGGGTTTGGAAAGTAAACCACAAACTCTTTAGATCCTGTCAAAACAAAGAAAGAGTTTCTGTATTTTAAATGCTTGTTAGCTTCAAAGTTTAAAGGCTGCCTGCCTCAGTAAATCAACGGTTTAAAAAAGTATAATTCCTTCCACAAATGAAAGGCCAAAGAAATTAATTGCTTTAGAAAAGGGGGAGGGGGTAGGAAGATAAGACTGCTAATCAAAACCAAACTATTTCCTTCGAAAAGACTTTATACAACTATTTAAAATATGTGCTAGCCTAGGAAAAATAGTTAAATGGAAAGTCAGGGTATCTTGATACCACAGGAAGGGACAGCTTGCCAAGAATACCTCCAATGTTCCCTTAGTCTAAAATATCCTGTATTGCTTTGATTGTTACATTTACTTCTGCAGCCCATCTCCTGTCCTCAGCTCAGTGTGAAGTACTAGAGCACCTGGTATAGATTGTGGTTAGCAGAAGAAGGAAAAACGTTTCTGTCTCTCTTACCTTTTTTTTTTTTCCCCTCCTTTCCTGGAAGACCACAATTCAGGATGGGGGTGAAGAGGTAGAAGAAGGAGCTGTTTACCATGTCACCCTGAAAAGAGTGCAGATTCACCAGGCTGCTAACAAAGGAGCAAGATGGCTGTGGGTAAGTGAAGCTGGCCTGGTGGCATTTTGGAAGGCTCCTGATGGACTTTGGAGCCTGCTCTATGGAGCTGAATTCCATACGAATCATTAAAATGTTAACTTCTAGCACTGACTGCTCTCACTGTTTAAAAAAAAAGCACTCAAAGTTGTCTGTCTGTGACCTCTGAAATAACTCTCCTTGACTTGACTCTTCCTCTTCACACATAAAAATGTTTTGCCCTGTTGTGGCCATGGGTCAGGTGATACTTAGTGCAAAAATATGGATCTTCACTTATGGCTTGAGAAGCTGGACATATAACAGTTATTTCAGACTGGGCTATGGCTCGCTTCTTCTGTTAGGAGCCTATCTTGGGTCTCCCTGACAAAAAATCATGCTATTTTGACTAACAAAAGACTCTAAAAAGTTACCAGAAACTTCCTCAAAACTTAAGCAAATGTAGGTTTGGGTCTTGTTTTCCTATTGCTTTCTCAACTGGATGAGAAATTGTCTGCCTTTCTGCAAGAGCTACAGCCTGTAGCCTGCTACAGCTGGGCACTGGTTTTCAAGCGTGTATTTCGAAGCAGGAAGGCTTTAGTGGGCAGCAAAATGAGCTTCAGCACACACGCTCTGGATTTGGCATGCTGCTGCTGCTGAGTGCCTTCACCCTTGGCAGCCTCAGTCCCCAGCTGATAGAAAATGTCCTCTCAGGTGGGATGGGGGCAGCTGTGGCTGTTTCAGCCAGATCTTCAGTAGGTGGCTACGACTTGTGTGTTAATTTATGTTTGTTTCTTTTCTTCATGATCAAAAGCTAAGATATAAGAACTTGGTTTGATGTAGTATCCAGCTTTGTATTTTAAAGACTTTAAAAGTCACCCTGAGATTGACTCATTTTCTTGTGAAGCTCCATGATAGAAAACAATACAGCAGTGCTGAAACCACAGTCAAGAAAAATAAGCAAATTCTGCCCTCCGTGCAGATAGCGCTTGGAATCTTCTCTTCACATATTTCCAAGAAGTACATGGAGTTCTAATCAGAACAAATAATTTCAAATCTGCTTCCTTTTAGTGGCTGATTTCCCATCTCTGCCTCCTGTTTTCTACCAGGAAAATATTAGAAAGTATTTTTGAGCTCCTGTAAATTTCTCAGATGCTGGTTTAGTGTAAGAGGTGGAGATCATTTTGGACAAGACTCTGTCCCATAAATATACTTCAGAAAAGCAGCATTCTTTCCTGCTTCAGCTGTATTGTTCCTTATGTGTAGAGTTCCTTGAGTTTGCCAGGTCTTGGTCATATTCTGAGAGGCAGAGTGCATGTGTGTTCTGAGATCATCACCACAGCTGATGGTGCCGATCTTCACAGGCAGACAAGGGACTGCAGGGTCACAGAGGTGACTTGTAGCTTTCTGTGGCTATCGTTAGGGTTTTTTTCAGGTCAAAATGGAGCCCTGTTTGTGGGGAAGGAGGCAGTGTGTCAGAAATCTGCACCTGTTTCAGGCATAAATTGGTGACTGCAGCTTCCAGGCCAGAGTCTTACATGAGCAAAAAAAAAAAAAAATAATAAAAATCTCATGTATATTATTTGAAAATATTTTTAAACATATGGGCTGTTTGTTTCCCTCAAGCTCTTCAGAACAGAAAATATTTTAAGCTCTTTTTGTGATCTTGTTTCATTAATGGCTTTACTGTGGTCCTAAAGTCAATAAATAGCCTCTAACCCAGAACATTATTTATGAATCGCCATCCCTGCCCCCAGCAGTTTTGACTTGAAAAGTGTAATTGTCTCTCTTATAATTGTCATCAGGTGACTTTTTTTTTAATCTGAAGCTTATAGGGTTTTATGACCTGTTTTTGTTTTGTTTTGTTTTGGTTTTTTTTGATTGGTTGTTTTTTTTCTTCTGTGCTTTGAAATTCCTAGCACTACATTAATAAGCTGTTTGGCTTGTCAATGCTGGTCTTAATTTTTTTGATGGTGCTCTAAGCCAGGCTTAGGTTGGAAACTCAAGGTCAACTAGAGAGTATGGGAACAACCTATTTGTACATCAGCAAGTATTGAGCCTTCATTGCAACAAATATAGTAACTCCATTACATATGTGCATGTGTGGATTTACTTTTTTAAAAGTTAACTTTTCACTGTGTTTTTTATCCTGTAAAGGTCTACTTAGCAGTTTGACCTTCTCTGAGGCACTGAGTTTCTTGTGTTTATGGTGCAGGTAAAAGCCCATGTCTTTTAAAAGGTTGATGTTAAAAATGCTGTGTGGTATTAGAGCAAGGGCTTGATACAGCAGTTCAAGTTTTGTTCTTAACAGTGCTTCATTTGTAAAGTGATTTGGAGGCTTTTTGGCTGAAAAGTGTTAGATGGTAAATTATTTGATGTGTCTGTGAGAAATACCAGTCTGAAAATGTCATAGGACGTGTGCTGAAATATAATTGGTCTTATTTATTCTTTGTTGGGATTTGTTATCTGTTCCTGTAACTGCTGAGAAGCTTGAAATCTTCCTTAAATACATCCTTGTCCAGGTACCAGTAATGAACCTAGATCTTTTACATTTCAAGAAGTCTAATAAACCTTTCTTAAAATCCTCTATCCTAAGAACCCATCCAGGATTCTGAAACAGTTGGCTGTATTATGAGAGAATGATCTGTTAAAGGCCACTCATAAGATTGCATCTTAAGCACTCATTTAAATCCAGAAATGTCTTTCTTGTGTTTCAAACTCCTACAATTAATAAAAAATACAATCAGGCTGTGCCTTAGTCATTAGCGGTTCCTTAACTTTACAAAGTGTGAAGCTTTTTTATAAACACCAAGTTTCACAGGTTTAAATTTATTATTAGACATCAAAGGGTGCCACTAATAGCTACTGGCTTTGTCACTAAATGCTTAGTCACTATATATTTAGTGAAGCTTAAGACTTTAGGCACTACAGTGTTCTGAAATACTAAAAAGCTCTGGTAGTAGCTCAGTATTGTGATAGATCCTGCACAAAAACACTATCCTGACTGAAAAGAATTTATGGACTAAATATCCAATGAGGCTTGTCTGTACACACAGGCTGTCCCAGCTGATGACTGGTATCTGAGGTATCTGGTGTCTGTGATTCTGTGATTCTGTAGTGCTGTTAATTTTGCAATAGTCTGGTTTAAGTTATTTGTAGACATCAAGGCAATGAAGATTCTTAACAAAACTTCAGAAAACGAATGTTGCTTCTGGAGAATACCTCCCCCACACAAGGGGGTCAGTGAGAGAAAGCATGCAGGCATATTTGGAAAAAGAAGTGGGTTTTGGTGTCTCTAGGATAGACCTTGAGAGGTCTCCAGGATTTTGAGTGAGATGATGTGGAGATTGGGAACAAGCCATGAAATAGATACGTGACCTAACTTTTTTGTGAGAGAGGAGGATGGGGAAGTAGAGGTTTGTGTAGATGGATGGCATGCTCAAGAGGACGTTCAGCATCGTTTTGACCATCATCACATCAGGCTAGAGAAAAAGGCATGTTGGTAGCTGGAATTGGTTTGAGAATCCAGCAAGGAATTTTAAAGCTGTGGCTTAGAAAGAGACAGTTGTTGTATTTTAAAACTATGACACAGAAAGAACCTGAGAAATGAGATTCAGCTTACCTCTGAGAATGTAAAGAGAGCCTGTAGGGAGGCTGGCACCCTGTGTGTCAAACAGGATGGGGCTATTGTCTGTCAAGACAAGACAAAGCAGAAAAGGTAGGTGAAAAGTTCAGAGTTCTGTGGGGTTTTTTGATCTTGAACCGACAACCAGGTACTTTTGAAGTGAAACAGAGACAAGCTGAATCACACTGTAGCCAGAAGCAGATAAGAGTAGTAAAGCAGTGGCTGTAAAAGTAGATCAGCTGCTATGACACCTGAATTTGTATTTCCAGGGGCAGTATGCTGACAGAGTATGAATGGCATTGGCAGAGGTGAACTCCAGTTGGGGATTTGTTGCAAATAGTAAACTGAAAAGTAAACAGTTAGTTGAAAGAGAAGGGAAAAAACCAGCAGGTAGAGAAGTGGAGAGATGAGGGGAATGTTTAAGAGGTGATACACTGAAAGAGATTTTGACTGGGAGAGCGGTGGGACTATGGGGAGTAAAAGGTACAAGAGAAAGTAGTATGAGGTGGGATGGGATCCACTGGAGAAGTGAGAGGATTAAGGGAGGACAGGGAAGAAACTTCAGTGCTCATGGCACAGTAGAAGTTAGAATTGTACAAGGGATCCCTTGAAAAGATGAATGAAGGCTGGAGAATTTGAGGAGTGGGGCCTGCAGATGTGAAATGAGATTAAATTTAAATACTGAAATGGCTCAATTTTGGAGTGGCCAAAATTAAAGAAAGAGGGGAAGGGAAAAAGGCCTTTCTAGTGAAGGTGGGTTTTGTATTTGCTCCATATGCCAGTGGATGTAAAAAAAATAAAAACAAAACCAAAATAATAGTTCTATAAATTAAGGTCATAAATAAGGAATTCGAGTTTAACCATATATAACCCCAAAAAAAGAAATTAATTTTTGCCTATTTTTTATAAGGATTGATGGTAATGATGGCACAGAGGGCTTTCACATGTCTTCAAGTTTTCTCTCTGCCTAAGAGCTTAATTTGCCCATGGTGGGAAGCTGGTAGTGTCCAGCCCAGAACTACAAAGAAACTGGTGTAAGAAATGAGAGTGGAGCAGCAAGGAGAAATGCTATTGTATGAGTGGAGAACAGCAGTGGTGGCCGTATTTGAGGTGACAGAGGTATGACCTAGGTATGTAGGGGGTATTGGTCTCATAATGATAACTGATCTTTTGCATTTAAAAAGACCATGGGTTTAATGTTTGATTGTTTCGAAATCTGCTCTTGAAACCACTTGAAAAAAACAGTCTATGGAGAAAATGAGAAATGATCAAGTATTTTGAAGGACTTGTACAATAATATCTGTTGTTGCAGCTTAAGATGAGAGGGGGGCTGTTGGTCTGAGACAGAGTTCTACATGGGTCAATCCTGTGACTGAACTGCTGTCATGTGTCATTAGGGTCAGTGACATAAAAGCAGAAGCATACTGACAAAATCTGATGTTTTGGCAGAGGAAGTAAACACCTGGAGGATGAAAATATCCTACAGGCTGCCATTCAGGATTGCTGTAATATATGCAAGTTGAAAAATAATAGCACAGAATGCAAAGGCATGTTTGTGAATGAAGTAAAATCATTTCTGCTATAGGATGATATTTTTTTGTCCTCACCCCTTCTGACGTGGCTCCTGGGATTGACGAATACAACCAGAGCCACCAGCATGATGCAAAAAAAAGAAAAGGCAAGTGTGGTGCTCTGTTGTTTTAGATTATTGCCATATTACAGCAGAGAGGGGACATGTGAACCCCCTTGAGAGTGCCCTGGATCTCAGTCTGTAATTCTGGTCACCTTTGAAAAAGTTGATTTAAACAGGAAGGGAGGCAGAAGAGGACTTTTGGGATCATCAAGAAAAAGATCATAGAATCATAGATATTAGGGGTTGGAAGGGACCTAGAAGATCATCTAGTCCAACGCCCCTGCCAGAGCAGGATCACCTAGACCAAGTCGCCCAGGAACAGATCCAGGCGGGTCTTAAGTGTCTCCAGAGATGGAGACTCCACAACCTCCCTGGGCAGCCTGTTCCAGAGCTCTGGCACCCTCACTGAGAAAAAGTTCTTTCTTGTGTTGACTCTAAACCTCTTGTGCTCCAACTTGCACCCATTGACACATCACCAAGATGAGTGTCTGATTATAATCTTAAGACTATAGCTTACTTTGGTTAACAAAATGAAGACGTAGAGAATAGATGATATTTTATAGGTCTTAAAGTAAACACAAGGGAGGAAAAAAAAATATTCACACCTGCTATTGACTAGTCTATACATTATTATAAATCAGAATAAAGTTTCAAATCATCAGGGCAATGAGATAGTGGTAACACTTGAGCAAGAGTGAAGGAAGTGAAGAACCCAGCAGCATCAACATAGGAGCTGGATTAGCTGAAGAGGATTATAAGGTAATTTCCTTTGGTAGCAGAACACAGCATCCTTCCATTGTATGTTTCTAAGCCAAGAGGAAATATAAGAGCAAGAAAGTGTGTAGCAAAGGGGAGAATCCGGGTAGAGCATCAATATGGAAGATGCGTTTTTGAGAGGAAAAATGTGGGAGTTTGTGACAAAAGAGAGAGGTCCAGATGTATATTCAGAAAGAGGGAAGTTGATTGTGTGGATCTGGTTATGTGTAAGAGATGAAAGTGAGAGGAGGGTCCAGAGAAGAGAGACTGCAGAGGGGAACATTTGGGAGCAGCTGCTTTGTGGTAAATATCCCCCATAGTCTTATCTAAGCTGATGACATGGTCTTAATTGAAGGTACACAGGGGTGCTGGAGAGCCCCGTGTGCACAGAGAAGGGAACTGTCACATTCTGGATTTGAAGTTGTTGGTCTGGAGGCAGTGAGGGAAGGGTGGGAGCGGGTGAGCAGCACAGTGGGGGGATGGATGAGGAGAGCACCTTGTTTGTCAGGTGTCTGGGAAGCAGAAGTGAGAGAAGGGGGTGCAGAAAAGTAGCAGAGATGTTAGGAAATGGTGTGGAATTGGACGAGGGGAAATAGCGGCGTAAGACGGAGCTGACGCAGAGCCGCGGAACGTGAGCGGTGAAAGGTGGCACGGGTGGGGCATGGGCAGCTGGACAAGGAGATTACAAATATGAAAAGCAAACAAAGAGTTTTTAAAATGCTGTGAAGTGACTTTCATAGATGTTAACCAGCTGGAGTGGTTTATCTCGCCCTTCCAGGGTTAGAGAGCGGTGGGTGGCCAGTGTCCAGCCCTTGGGGAATCTGAGGGAAGCAGAGAGGAATGAGTCTTTGAGACAAGAGCAACTCCTTAGTGTTTGCAAATGTTTTTCCTATCAGAGTCCTTTATACAGGAAGGAGTGAGGAAAAGACCTGCACTCTGTCTCTGGAGCTTTTAATGGGGCTGGTCACAGGAAATGCAGCCTGAGCTCCCTCAAGCCTCTGTGCGCCATAGCAGGCCTGGAGAGAGTCTATCTCCACATCTTAAATGATCACTAAGCTTTCAGAGCCAGTCCTCAAGCATCACATTTCATACTCTGCTGATGGGTGACAGACTGCTCTTCGTTTTGAGTCTTAAATATCCAAATAACAGAGAAATACTATTCTCCCTCATGGCCAGTGCTGACCATTTAGCTAGCTCTTGGTTTCATGTCCAGAGCAGATTTTAGATACATGTTTTTTTCTTTCTGCTTTCTGGGTTGGTTGGGGTTTTTTTTGTTGTTTTTTTTTTTGTCTTTTTTTTTTTTGGCCACAGCTGAACTTCTGGCTTTGGGGTTTGCTCAGGCAGAGGCTGATTCCAAACATCACTTGTGTCAAGGTGTCTTTCACGCTATAGATTTGAGTGTATAGCAGAACATGTTCTTCCAAATCTGTAAATGAACTGCTTAGAAGGGTGCTTTTAAATACCTTCAAAATTCTGAAAGGGGAAGAGCTGAAAAATACCAAATCCATCAATAAATATTGTTTTGTTTTCTTAACACGGATAGTATTTCAGAACTACCTTTTCAGATAAGTTTGTGGTGTGTTAAAAATGAATTTTGAACGATTGTCTCACACTGCACACTGCATGTGACCACAAGTTTGGCTTCTAAACACAGCTGCAGTCACATACATTTGCAGGAAGCTTGTGTTGGAGAGATCAGTCAGAAAAACATAAAAACTTCTAACTAATCTGTATCCCAGTTAGGACCTAGGACACAGCCTTCTTTTTGACTTGAGCAGATCAGAAAAGAAATTTTAGTTTTGATTTTTTTCTTTCCAACACTGGCCTCCTAAGTATGGGTTGTCTGGAACCATCAACATTTTAGGAACATGCAAAACCTCAAATTTTCTCTGAGTCTACTCCTGCCCTCTCATATACCCTTCTGAGACAGTGCTGTGATTTCTATCTTACTCTTAAGTCCCAGATGTTCTGGTCAAGTGTAGTTTCCTGTGCACCCAGCAGGCAAGGACTTGGTTGATGGTTGTCCTTGCTGCAATGTGCCCTTTTGTCTCTTGATTTATAGCATATGTTGGTCCCTTTTGGCTAAATCAGACTCTACGGAATCAGGTTCCTGCAGCCTGTTCTGACTGCTCAGACCAAGACCAGGGTGTAGTTCTGCCCGTATGTTTGGCAGAAGCAGAAAAGCCGTTCCCAAGGAGATGACAAGCTCCCCACAGAAACTGGGTTGTGCTATTGTCTGCTCCAAATGCCGTCCTCTCCGAGGAACTGGCTTGGAAAAGGAGGAAAGATGGGCTGTGCTCACATTGATTTTGCATGGTGGAAGATGCCTGTAAGCTGCTGGAGAAGCACAAAGGAGATACATAGGAGATTTCAGAGGGAACCAAATAATTTTACCTATAGACAGATACATAGGTATGAAAGCTTAAGCATCTCATTCATCTTGCCTTTTGGTTTTCAGTAGGCTCTTTCCTCCTGTTTTTTCCTTCAGTTGCGGGCATAATAGTACTGTAGCAACATAGCCTTTATTAATGACTCTTTATGGATTATTTTTCTCCTTACTTCCCATTTCAGGCAGATATCCCTGCTCCGGGGACATCCCAAGTAGCACTCTTCGATACAGTCATCCCAGGGTAATAAAGGCTGTGTGTGGAACAGACACTCAAAATAAAAACTGAGCTTATTATGATTTTTAAAATGGAAGCCTGGAAGATTACTGTCTTCTAGTTTCCCAGTTCCAAATACAAAATGCATAATTAGAAGGGTAACTGGCTTTGTAGCACAGTGTCATGCTCTCGGTTGAGTTTTAACCGTCCCAGTCCAAGCTTTCAACTGGGTGGCAGCACTTTAATCTTGTGGTGTTATTAACACTGAGTTGAGGCTCTAGGATATTCCTGTGAGGCCACACGAAACTAGGGAGAGCCACAGGTAGCCTCCCTTCCTAAAGGGCTCTGCAGAGGCATCTCTGACTAATGATCATTGGATGACTGTTGTGTTTTAGCCTGAGTTGTGTGTTGACAGCATTTTGGACACCTCACAGACAGGCTGCTTGTATATGAAAACTTGCCTTTGGCACACTTCCAGTTTACCTGTGACAGGTAGGAATATAACAACATCCTGTGCTATAATTAATCTCCACTGGGAATTCCTCTGATAGCCAGGATGCCTGTCTTTTGAAACTACCCTTTCTGGATGGTAGAGGTTCTCCTTGCATTGTAGTGTCTTGGCAGTCTTGCTGCTAACATACTGAATGTTGCCTCGCTTCATTTTTCATCAAGAAGTGAAAAGAATAACAAAAAATCATCTCCCTCCACAAAGAAACTGGCATTTTCTTTCTGAATGCTAGAAGATCTAGGTCACTTGTTGGGTTAAAGAAGTGTTGGCAAGGAATGTGGCTATGTGTCATCGGAAAGCCTGGGAGAATCAGCATACGAACTGGACTGAAATGCTGTAAAGACAATAGCCCTGGAGAAACCATTAGTTTTACAGTTTAGGTTTTGATGTTTTCATTTAAGAAACAGGCTGCAGCATTGCGAGCGTGTTAGTCACGCTTGGATTTAAATTTAGCCTTGGCAGAGCTAATTAAAAATCTGTTTAGTGACAGCCTGTAAATGCAAGCTTTGAACTTTCATCTTTTACTACTGATGTAGGAATCTGTTTTCCAAATATATAGCTTCCTATAGGCAGCACCACGAGGGGGTACAGCTGTGTGAAGGAGCGAGCACAGAGGGGTCTCAGTGTGACCTAGCCCCCTGAAGGAATTGGGGTTACCTCACGTGCAAGGGGTAAAACCACTAATGCAGCATGGATCCTGTTCTTGCTTGTCTTTGTGTAGCCAGTGTGTAGTGTCTTGTAAACCAGAGGCAAAATCATAGCATCATAGACTGGTTTGGAATGAACGTTTAAAGTCCAACTAGTCCAACCCACTGCAGTGAGCAGGGACTTCAGCAGCCAGAGCAGGTTACTCAGAGCCCTGGCTAACCTCACCTGGAATGGTTCCAGGGATGCCTTAGTGTTATCATTGTAGTTAGACAGTATCAGAGACAGTAAAATATTATCTTTATGAATAAACACTTTTTTTAAAAAACACCAGAAAAACAGAGCATCCCACTCGCAATGTTACATCCTTGGCAGACTGCTGGGACAGCACCAAAGCTGCTTTTCCCAGTGAATGTGGACCAGTTTGATAGATCACTCTGAACCCTAGGATGGTACTTCTGTTTGCACACTTTTCTGTATCTCCTCATAGTTAACACAGATAGATCTAGAGCTCATTACTACAGGGCTGAGCAACTGCCCAGTAGCTGTCTCCAGGAAATTGTCACAGTTTGCTCCTTCACTCTCCCAGAACTTTTTTTGCCCTTGATTCACCAGTCTTTTCTCATGTGTAGTGGATCTTGAGAAGTAACTTGCAGGTCTTCATGGGAGGTACACTAGCATGTAGGTTTACTTTTAGGGCTGAACTATAAAATCCATGTTATGCTTTTACACCTCCTGAAATAAGAGTTTTATTGAGATGTGTGGCAAAGTGGTTTTTGGTTTTATTTTCTTTTATAAAGCTTTAAAGCTATAGTAAGAATTCTATCTTTTAGACAAAGAAATCCACTTACTGTTTATGGAAATCACTCTGCCTTGGACCAAAATGAACTCATGCTAGTGCCTGAGTACAGCAGCTCCGGTTCTGTTCAGCTCAGTGCCACCAATAGTTTAGGGACTGGAAGGAATATGAAAACCTACTCAAGTGAAATGATAATGATCTTGCATTCTCACAGCATCTTTCATCCAAATAACTTTAAAAGCACAGCCACAAATTTTCACCAGACTGATTACGTGAAATATCTTGTAACATAGCACAAAAAGTCTTATTTGAGCAGAGCTTAAAACTCAGCAGCAATGCTGTGGTCTGGGATTTGGTTGAGCTTCCTTTCATCTGGGGAGATGGGAAAGAGAGGAAGAAAAAAATGTCTCTGGGAGACCATGAATTAAAAAAGGCTATTTTTTTGAGGTTGAAGAGTTTGAAGCATTAGAAGTTCAGGGGATGAATAAATTAGCTGTCAAAATTGCACAGTAATGTTTATTTAGTGGCTTCACAGTGTTATCACAGGGATATCTCCTCTGCATGGGACACACATACCTCAGGCAGCAGCTGCTTAACAATACACAGCAGCACATTGAAATAATTTAGGGCAAGAAGTGAATTAATTAAAACCACTTGGGGAGAAGACCTGGACTCTTGAGAGTCTGGAGTTCTGCAGAAGCATTTGCCCACTGTGGCAGTCATGAAAGCAAACTCAAATATTAAGCTGAAGGAGAGAATGAAAGGAAGCTTAGAAAATATTATTAAGGAAGCTACTGTAGCACCTCACTCATTCCTGAGGCTTGTTCCATCATCTCAAAGATAAGAGAACTAGAAAAGGGGTCCACAGATGGGAAAGGGTTATTGCCATTTGGAGACACTGAAGTGATGAGGACTGTTAAATTTGCATCTTGGTTCAACTAGACTTGCTGTGCAGGTGTAAAAAGTGAATTTCTTAAATTATCACAGGATTGAGACTTGATACTGGTAAGCAATAGGAGGACAGAACAAAGTGAGTGGAAAGGGATGCTCCAGGGAGTGTTTGGTGGTTTTGAAAGCAAAGGG
The DNA here is from genome assembly GCA_013401355.1 of Ceyx cyanopectus. Classification (NCBI taxonomy): domain Eukaryota; kingdom Metazoa; phylum Chordata; class Aves; order Coraciiformes; family Alcedinidae; genus Ceyx; species Ceyx cyanopectus. The sequence goes on from VYZU01013199.1 coordinate 46,591, forward strand.
GGAAAAGAAATGTATACTTTTACATCCCATGTAATGAACATGGACGATTCAGGAAGGGTTAGACACATTTAAACACTAAGAACTAATGCACAAATGCTGTATGAGATTTAAAACACAAAACATGTAACATTTTGTGATTTAGGTATAAAACAAACACTTCCTGCAGTTAAGAAGAGTCTTTCCCTTTAGACTGGTTATTCTGTATGTTATGAATGTTATTTCTTCACCTTCCCCTATCTGGCCATTTTCAGAGGGGAAAAACCTCTAGTTTAGTTTAAAATGACAATTATTATGTGTTGCTGTTTATAAAGTTCTGGTTTCAATTTGTTTGCAGCAAATATTTAATGAGGCAGAATAAAATTGAACACAGGCACTCATAAAAAGAATTATGAGAACTTTAATGTCCAAAAGATGTCAGGGCCATATTGCAACACAGTATGGCAGTTCAGTGTGGGCCTGTTTTCCAGCAGTCCTGCAGCCTCCTCCTGGTCAATGAGAACTCTGGGTGCTCGGATCCTGGGGGTTTTTTTTGTGTGTAAAACAAAAGTTTTCATCCTTGCTGTTTCAGACTCCGGGAATGTAGGAATCGTGTGGGTTGCCCTTTGCTTTACTCCATTCAACTTCATAATAGCTACTTTAAAAATAAAGCAGTTAGAACAGAGCATGTACTCTACATGTGGTCTCATCAGACCTTTTATGCAGTGGAAGAATAATGTCCTTTGACTTGCTTTGGTACCCTTTATTTATACTTTGCAGAATTGTTTGCTTTTTGTTGCCGCTTCCAAGCGTTGTGCTGAAAGATTTAATGTTCTGCCTACTCTAACCCTTCAGATCTTTTCTCTGATCTGTGTGCTACAGGGTGACCTTTGAGGGTAGTACTTTCAACAGGCTTTTTTGCTGGCCTCTTACATTTCTCTACATGGAGCTGCGTAAGCCAGCTGTTGCCCATCAGAGTGTAGCTGTCCTTTTAACAGCTTTGACATTCAAAGTGAAACTCTGGCCACCTCCACCTTAAGTGTGAAGCTTTCTGTTATTCAGCACAGTAGCACTCATTAACCTTTTGCTCACAGGTTACTGGGTTACAGTCTGATGGAGGTTTTGACTTGTTCTTCTAGGCCACAAATTTGTGTCCAAATACCAATTTATGTCCAGATTTTGGCAGTCATCTCTATGTAGCTCAGCCCTTCATCAAGGTAAAAGTTTTTACGTACTACAAATGCCACTTCAATTTATGGTGGTGGTCCCTTAGCTGCTGCTGCATCACTTATCTCCCATGGCTCAAAAATAACTTGAAAATCTTCACTGGGAATAAACTGGTTTCTGCATATGGCACTGAGCACGGGCATCATGTATAATGCCCTGTTGTACAAATTTGAGGACTGTTGTCGTACTGGACTTGGAAAGGCACTGCAAGTCAGGTATCCTGTGCTCAGTATTCCTTTGTTGATGACACCCTGTGGCTTGAACAGACCAACTTATCTTCTGGGGATTTAACTTTCTCATCTGTAATACACTTGCCGTTCATTTGGAGATGATGTGAACCAAGAAGTGTAAAGGCAAACTCTTGTGCTTTAATATGAATGTATAGATTCAAACCTATGAGAGGAAGAACTCTTCTGTTCTGGAGAAAAATTCTGTAGCAGAGCAAGATCCCCCTGATACACCCTGTGACTCTCTGGTACAATCTTTACCATTTAAGTCTTGGAGAGCAATATATTCTTCCGTTTACAGGTGCAGAGGCCTGTCTTTTCTCATCCCTTCTGTGAAGAGAAAGGGTGTCGGATGAGATACCAGATTTTATCTCCTTCTCGAAATCTCCCAGGCACACATTGAGTGGGTGGCTGGGAGTGCTATGGGGATCTCCAACACATGACCTGCAGACTACAGCTGGCAATGCTGTCACCAGGCCACAACTACACTAATAAGGTGTAGACATTAAAAATGCTTTTGTGGAGTGATCCTATTATTATATTCTATTCTTTCATCTGTTTCGCCTCTTATTTTCTTCCCACCTTTTTGTTCTGAAAGCAGTTTAAAGGATTATTTTCATTTCCCCTCCCACCCTCTCAGCAGCTTTGTATGGTCACCTTTCTCCTTATGAAGGCTCAACCTCTCTCCCAGTCAGTAGCTGTTTCTTCCTTTCTAAGGAGTCCATGGGCTCTTTGTGCAAGTAAAACAACATGTTTTTATTATAAAGTGGCATTTTCTATTGAAAAGGTCTCCAAAAGATTGAACAGCATGGAATGACTGAATGCTTTGAGCTCAAATTATCAGAGCTCTTGGGCTTCAAACTGGAGACTTGTGACAGAGCTCATGGAGTAGCTTGGACTTCCTGATCTCAGTGGCTTCTCCTGACTCTTTAAAATCAATACTGTAAACTTCTGAGTATCTATATATCTGAAAGCATAAACAAGACATCCCATGGTCAAGAGCAATCTATGTTGGCTTTTTTTAGCTCATATATATTTTATGCCCCACATAAACTTTCATAAAAACTTCCATGGATTGGATCACATTGTTTCTATTTTGGCTTGAATCAAGCACAGAACATCCTCTGGTTGTCTGTAGTATTCATGTGGATAGAATTTAGTAGATGAGCTTGGTAAGGTTTCAAAGGTTTGTTGGAGCTGGGATGCAAATGACAAGTAACTACATCCTTCAGGATTAACTGATGTCTTCAGCTCAAAAGGGATTTAATTAAATGATTCTGAGGTGCAGTTGAAATTGAGGTGCAGTTGAAATTGAGGTGCAGTTGAAATATTGCATGCAAATAAAACAAGAAGATAAGCCTGTGCATCCTTTTGTTTCTCTGTTTGGATCATAGTAATCTCTGGCTCTACCTGCAGTGCATTTTGTATTTTTAGAGTAGAAACCCTTTAGGGCAGGGATGGTGTCTTACGTTTTGACATGGCAGCCATTGTGCTGCTGTTGGAAACGTTTCATAACAATAACGTATTTCATTTGGAAGTCAGATCTTAGGCTTTTGCATTCCACCCATTGAGTGCTTCAGATTGATTCTGGCTGTGCTTTAGGTCTGCTGGCTCCCTGGAGCATGCAAAATCTGAATGAACTCTTGCACACTTACTTAAACCTTCAGACTCGCGTTCTTCGTGCAAAACCAGTTGTCTTGTTCAGGAAAACATCAGGTGGTCATAAAGTTAGAACAGGACAGAGAGGAACAGAGGTATTCTATTAACTTCTGGTGGGTAATTAAATAACAATGACTTAAAAAAACTCAAACCAGGCAGCAAGCATGGACAATTTATGTTTTATCTTACAGTCTGACTTTTTTTTGTTAGTTTTCCCCCCTCACTTGTGAGCTATACTTATTTTACATTCTGACTCAATTATTTCCACATAATTATGTGTGCCCACTGTCTAAAGATTTAAGTGCAACTGCAAGATAGCATTCTCAACCAAAATACAAATGTCTGCTGTGGGTTCAGTGCCAGCTTATGCTGTGGCAAAAGAAATAGGTTAATGGTTGGTGTTGTAGTCACAAGAACGCAGTCTTCTGTGTAGGTATGTCCTGTGTTTAGTCACAGAATCACAGAATTTTAGGGGTTGGAAGGGACCTAGAAGATCATCTAGTCCAGCCCCCCTGCCAGAGCAGGATCACCTAGACTAAGTCACCCAGGAACAGATTCAGGCGGGTCTAGAATGTCTCCAGAGAAAGAGACTCCACAACCTCGCTGGGCAGCCTGTTCCAGAGCTCTGTCACCCTCACTGTGAAAAAGTTCTTCCTTGTGTTGACCCTAAACCTCTTGTGCTCCAACTTGCTCCCATTGCCTCTTGTCTTGTCATTGGATGACATTAAGAAGAGTCTGACTCTATCCTCTCTACACTCACCCTTAACATATTTATAGACATTAATGAGGTCCCCCTCAGTCTCCTCTTCTCCAGGCTAAAGAGCCCCAGCTCTCTCAGCCTCTCCTCATAAAGGAGATGCTCCACTCCCTTAATCATCTTGATGGCCTTGTGCTGGACTCTCTCCAATAAATCTCTGTCTTTTCTGAACTGAGGTTCCCAAAACTGGACACCGTATTTGAGGTGGGGTGTCACCAATGCAGAGTAGAGGGGGAGGAGAATCTGCTGGCCACACTTCTCCTAATGCATCCCAGGATGCCATTGGCCTTCTTGGCCATCACCATATGCATGTGCAGCACGTCGTGCAATATGCAGAATTTGTCACAGAGAAGACCCCTACAGAACTGGCAGGAGGACGTCGCCATCCGAGGTATGATCCCTGCAGTCCTGCATGTAGTTATACATAGGCACTCCCCTTCTCTGTATGTCTGTGTATGTGTATGAGAGAAGAATCCAGAGAGATTTCATAACCAGATCCCCTGTGATGCTTAGATAATGTACTAAAAATGCAGTTTGGCCTGAGCTGGTAATGATTGAACTCATATTTTTGGACTCAGCACTTTAAATAAATGTTCAAGCTGGTAACTCTTAATATTAGGTAACATTAGCTTACTATTAATGCTCTCAGTACTCAGACCCCACCCTGGAGAGGTCTCTTAATTTCAGAACAAAGGGTAATAAAAAGTACAGCCATTAAAATGAAATTTATAACACAGTTTAGGTACATATGCTGTAATCATAAATACAGTTACTGCTAACCTGTTTCTTTCATAAAAGATTTAAAAAAGCTTGGCAATAGAAATTGCTCACAGTAATTATCATGAAATGTGTAACATTTTCTGGATATTTTTTCTTCAACAAAAATACTTTCCGTTTCAAGTTCAGTTTATTTTAAATTCTGAATCAGTCTTCTGCTAAATATTTTCTTCTCTCTCAAAATGCGTTTCACCTCCCCACACCTGCAGTTTTAATTTCCAGCTATTCATACTATTAAAATCTATTGCTCTCTCCTTGTTTACACTGAGTGCAGTAACAGTTTACACTGATTTCCTGAGTCAGTATAATCTTAATCTCTGTGTATTGCTTGAGCAGATTTTACAGTGTGAAAAGAAAGCCAACAGTACAATCAGGATGAATAAAACCATTTTGGGTTATGCAATGTGCATTCATGCTATTATTATATAACAGAATTATTACTTGTGGCATCCTTAAATCCATTTTGAGTTCAGCAGCATTGCCTGCTGTCTCATACAGGATGTTCTTTGTTTCTACCGACTGAGCAGAAAGTGATGATGAACTCTGTAATTAAATTAAATTACATTCCTGGAGGGAAAAAAATAGTATGACTTTTCAGGGGAGAAAAATATCACAGTATTTGATTACTAACAGCATAGGTACTGGTGAAAAATGGTCTGTACATTTCTGAATGGTCAAAATACATTTTTTTCATGTTGACCTTTAATTTTCTTTAAAATAGTGTGACTCTTGCCATATTAAATCTGTCTGACTTCGTTAGTGGTAATGTCAATCATCTCTTGGTGTTTATTAAAAATGACAGCATATTTTGTTTTAGCATTTTTCGTGAAAGAATCATGACAAATGGCTTTACTGACCAGTGTTTCATTAATAAAATTTATATCATAGCTTTCATCTGATATTTCTTAGAGTGGGCATAGAGTTGTTGTCAACTTCAACATCCAGGCAGTTTATAAATATGAGGACAATTGAGATTGTTCAACTTCTGTGCACTGGTGATATCACTGGGCTGATACCATAACAATATGAAGTGGCATCAGATTCATCTGCACTGGGAAAGAATCCTGGCAGTTCACAATAAAACAGGGAATTAGGAAGGTGGGAGAGGACTACAGTATTGAAACTGCAGCTATGCAGTAATTGTAGCATAAGCATTGAGGTAGATAAGGCCAGGAGATGTGGCATAGGACAGACAGGACACATACAAAGCCTTGAAGGACAAGGTTTTCAGTTTCAAGATGGACTATGACTTATTTAAGGACTTGGATGATGGCTTTAGTGGCTGTATTTTTTTTCTGTCTGGGAGGATATTGATGTGGGTGACAGGGGGAGAAAGGCCCAATGCTGTGGGCCTTTAAAATCTAAATTAGTTTGAAACAGGAGAAAGTATTCTGTGTAGAGGCCACAGTATTGTTACATGGCATTGAGGCAGGTAACCTGACTTCTGCTAGCTTCTACAGTCAGCCTTGTGTAATATTCTTCAATATTTGCATGTCAAAGGAGTCCTAGAAGGATGAGAAGGGACTAATATGTACTTCTGGGTCAGTCTTTTGGCCTAAGCTGCTTAATTTACTGAAGAGAGGTTGGTACCTGTGCATGTTCATCGCAGTTGGAAACCATCTTGCAGTTGGCACGTTGACATGGCCTTAGTGATGTGTGTGACATTTCCAGAGCTTAGTTGGCTCTTCTGTAGGGGATTTACACACTCATAAATGAATTCCATTCGGTGGATTCAAGCTGGCTGCTTACAATGCCTATTGGTGTGTCGTGTTGTTCAACAGAAATACCACAATTATTTTTGTCAGGATCCTTTATTCAAAGTATTTGTACATACCTGGGCTTAGTTGTCAGCTCATGACAGTGTTCTGCAATAACCCAGTACCAGTGCAGAGGATAAGGCCATGTGAAGGTCTCTCTTGTGGAACATTCTGGTGTTTCAACTCCGTATTAAGATCTAGACTGACTGGTATTGCATGACACTGGCAGGTGACTCCTCTAAAGACAGTAAAATGGGTGAGGAGGAACTGGGGAGAAGTTTTCATTTTGGTAAGAGATGGTTTGTTTTCAAGCTCCCAGTAGGCCTTAGAACTGAGCTGGGTTCTGGCCTTTTGAGCTGAATGCATAGATTTATCATGTTTTCAGGTGCCATTTTTAGCTTCTGCCACCTGCTTGTTACCACAACACTGGGCTGGTTTGGTGGTCTACATCTGGTATGTGAACTCAGTGTAGAAATGATATTGCTTAATTTTATAGAGGGCTTGTCACCTGTAGACTCTGAATTACCTTATAGGTGAGTTTGGATCATCTTTATAGATCTTTACAGATCACTGCCCTCCCAGAGCTGGGAAAACAGAGGCACACCGAGGTCTTGCGTGTGGCTCTACCCAGGGTAATAACCATGGCCTGACTTTCCAGAGCACTAAGACTCTCTGGAGCCACCTTTGAGGACCTCCCAGGAAGGACCCTTCTTCCTGCAAGACTGTGGTCTGAAGAGCCAAACTCCCCACCATCTGTGGTTTATAGATGTTCTGCTTTGTGCAGCTAAAATATTTGAAATTGGTTAAAATCTGGGAGCAGAGAAAAGAGTTGTGCTTCTTGCAAAGGTCAGACAGTTATTTCTGGATAAACTTAGTGGTGGCCAAAGGCATATTTGGCTGTGTAATCTGATTTGTCTAACTTTATATAGATAAGGATGATACTGAGTTGTGGGGTGGTGAACAGTAGAAACATCCTGCTTAATTACTCTGTGTTTTCAGATAAACATAACTGAGGCTGGCATTCTTTAAATACAGTATTTGCTGTGCTGTGAGCTCGAACCTCCACGTGTTTCTTGGGTGGAAGGCACAGGACACCTAGTGTGGTCATCTACAGCCAGGATTACTGAAAGCTGGTTCAGACAAGTGAAATATTTGAGCTGTCTGCAACTTTTTTGGTACTGTTTTTCCCCACTCAACACCCCTTCTTTTCTCCTTTGTGGTTCCTAGTAAGTAGCTCAGCCTGGGAACTGCAAGCAGGCTTTGGCACCTACAAATTTCCAGGACAGACTGGAAGTGGTGAGAGAAGTTGAGACAAGAGTTGTTAGCAGAAGCACTAATTACTATTTGCTGTTTCTGGGACACAGGGGAGCTGCCCCAGCTGCCTATTTCCCTTTCTTAGGGGCCCCTATAATCCATACCTGTAAAAGCTTTTATTAGTTTTGACAGTTAATCACTAACTGGTTTATACAAGTTCCCTCGTGGAGACTCCATGTAACACTTCCTTGTCTCCAGAAGTCAAAATATTTTACTAAACCAGTTGATTTTACTGCTAAAGGTAAATAAATAATAAAACCTTTTTGCTTGCCTTTTGGTGCCTTTCTCACTTAGCTATTTATTATTTTGAGTATTTATTTACTGCTCAAGTTTGACAATGGGACATTTTGGTACTCCTGTGCACTGAAGAGAGCAGGGTGCTGAGGTTTTTCCCACACCTAATGTAGAAGGGTTTTGGAGAGATATTTAATATGGGACACGTTTGCTAGGTAATTCTAGTAAATGTCATTTGATGACAGCTACTCCTCAAACAATATGATGCACATGACTAAGAGTCTTACCTGACTTTCTGGTTTCTTTTTCTTGCTTTTCTATTTTCAATTAGGATCTTGCTAAGCTTCAGTGTCCAATCTAAACCACTACAAGGAATAGTTATACACACTGATGTGTTATGAAAATAATGTCCTTGGCATGCTTACAAGAGAGCAAGTTTGTGGTGAGCTGCAGAACTGTGAAAGGTGTCAAACAAAAGTGAAAAGGGTTTAAGAAATCTGATGGTTCAGGTTCAGTTAATGAAGACAGTAAGTCAGACAAGAGAAGAGGGTGGGAGGGCTTGTCTTGATTTAATTTAAAGTCCTACTAGCTCAAGAGGTGAGAGCCAGGGTGAGGAGGAGTTTGGAAGCAATGAGAAGGTGAGTGCATAAATCACTTCAGATATGTAGAGATGGAGATTTGGGGCTAAGCTGTTGGGGCAATTTTTGGTCCCTTTAAAAAGCTCATGTGCTGCACAGTGAACCTCTCAGAGGGCTGGATTCTCAGTTAGTTATATTGCTACATTCCTTTGCTGCACAGATGCTTCTAAAAAGTGGGCCAAATTTAGAGAAGGAATTTATATGTTCCCATGGCTGAGTTAAGTCCCACCATTTGTAAGACTTGGACAATGCCACTTCTAATATAAACCTTTTCGAAGATTCAGTTTCTTAATGCTCTTGTTTAAACTCCTTTAGTCCCATGTGGAGGGAGGTGATATGTAAATTAGGCCTTTTGCTTTTATTCATTTAGTGCTAGTCCCACGTAATTCACTGATATCCAAATGAGGCTAAATTTGCATAACTTCAGAAGGTGTGAGAATGCACAGCTCAGCACCATGGTATGTGTGGTGTTTCTTATTTTCCCCAGAGTGGCTTAATGTAGCTGCAAGGTGCTTGTCTGAAAAGGTTCTAACTGAACAGCAGCACTGGTGCAAGCTTTTTTTTTTTTTTTAATCTTTTCTTACCTCTAAATCTGCCCCACAGCTTTTGTCACTGTTTGCCAGCTCTTCAGACAGATACCAGCCAGGCTCTAAGGATACGAGAAAATGTGACTGCCTTTTGTATAATGATTGTGGAATTAATTGGTCCTGGAAACTCTGGGTTCATGCCAAGTAAGGTTATTTATGTGGTAGGAAAGGAAAGGAAAAGGGTGGAGCTTTGGAAATCCAGGAATACCCCTTGCTGTCAGATCCTACGAAAGAATTAATGAAGTTATTTGGCTTCTGAGTTTGGTGCAGGCAACAAGCAGAACTCTGCTTTTCAGCAGGATCCAAAATGAGGAAAGGGGGGTTAGTGAAGTGGAGGGAGCTCTGCAGAGAACTCCACAGTAGTTTAAATTCCAAGTGCACTGTATGGTAAAAGGAACCTCTCTGGCAAAGGCGCCTGCTCTGCCTGCAGGCTGCAGGAGATCTGGCCACTCAAGCCACAGTTACCTAGAGTGGAAATTCTAGTTCAGATTCAGTCTTCTCTCACGCGAGCTGTTTTCCATGCTGACAGCTCTGCAGAGCGGAGGGCAGGGACAGAGGAGAGATGCCAGGTTCTGAAATGCTGCCAGCCTTGCAGGACCGACTGCAAGAGGAAGCAGGGATTTGTCTGTCCTAACGCCACTTGAAACTTCTTCCAGTAAACTTAGTTTGGTCTCTGCCCTTCCTGATGCACCGCGTTTCACGGTCCTGTTAGTGTAAAACCACCGCTTTGCACAGCTTTGAGAGCGGTCCCGTGGTGCGGCCGGGGGGAGTCAGCACAAAGTGTGTGAGTTTGAGTCAGCTCAGCATGATTGTCAGCTGCTGTGGATTTTAGCCCTCGGATGGGACAAGCTTCTTTTCTTCCTTTTAAAGGGGGGCAGGCTCAATTATAAAGTTCATTAAGATCTTTGTTGGAGGGAAACACCGTGTCAAATAAGTTGTTAATGTCTTTGCAGCTGTTCTTTACGAAAAGACTTAAGTGAGTAGGAGTCTTACGTAACACCTTGAAGACGTATTATTTAGTTCTTTGTGGTTTTGCTGTGGAATCTGGTTGTTCTTTAAACAACTTTTTTGTTTCATCTGTCTCGGTGTTTTCTTTAAGTGATATGTGACTATATGGTAAATGAAGGATACCTTTGTTTTTTCTTCTCTCAGACTGGTGTTATGGATGCTTAGAGCTTTTAAAGCTTAATTATTCCCTGATTTATTTATTTTTTTTTCCCCAAGGGTGGATGTAGATATTAAAGGTTTATGCTGGAGAGCCTGTGTGTAAGAAAGCAATATCAAATGAGAGCAAAATCACAACAGTAATCTTATTCCTACTTTGAGAATGTTAAAGCTGATTCCCATTTAGGCAAACAGGGAAGTGAAACAGTCATTCTTGATTAGAGTGCCTTCTTTTAGTTAATGTATGTTACTGCACTTTGAGCAGTTTTATTCCAGCACAGGGTGTCTGTCCAGTAAGGTAATAAAAATAGGTAAGAGTGGAAAACTCCTCATGTGGAAAAGCTCTAAGTTTCAAGGAAAATCAAAAGCATTTAAAAATCTGTCAAAATCAGTAAAAATTGAGTTTTAGAGACACAGTTAGTTGCTCCTGAAAATAATTTTGCAGAATTTCTAAATAAAACAAGGCTTTAGTCAAGTGATTAAAATGTTTTAAATGACTAAGCCTGAAGAATATTTGATACCTCATTTATCTCAACTGTTCATCCAGATTGTTTTCTTTTGGTATTGTTTTCCAGCCTGCCTAATGAAAAGCAATTGCACCGATTTCACGATTCTTTCTTTCAGAATCTCAACAGATCATATTTGCATTGGAAAAATAAAAACCCTGGAGACTAGTGTTTTGTGTGGGTTTTTTTGTTAAAAGCGATTGTTTGTGGTGTTATTTCTGAAATAATGACTACAATTCTGTAGGTTGTTATTTGGGTAGCAGCCTATTTTTGTACTGCTTAGAATTGGAGCTGTTTTTTTTTACCTTGAGTGTCTACTCCCTCTTACTAGGATGATTTAGGAGGTGGTGGAGTTTATAGTTAATTTATAAACCCATTGAAGGTTAACAGGTAGTGTTTGTACCTTTGGTCCATGAGGCTGTGGGATCTGTATTTTGACTGAGGTGAACTACCTGACAATTTTGGGGGGTGTGGAGGTTTTGTTTTATTTTCCTGTCATCGGTAGGTAAAATAGCCAGAGATCAGCATATCTCAGCCAGATCTTGCAGAGAAAGACTGATGGGAAACAGAGATTGTGGTATGGAAGGCTGCACATGGTGCCTCAGCAGATTCACAAAGGAGTGTTGCATTTGCAGACCTAGTAACAAGCTGTGCTGGTAGTGAGCTGCTTGTAACTTAGGTCCAGTTTACTCAAGCCCTTCACGGGCAGCTGTAGCAGAGGGAAGGAAGAGGTCTGTTGGCTACTAGGCTGATCCTGGTATCTTTTCCCCATCCTGTGATTGTGTGTGTGTGGCTCTGGCGCTTCCACAGCACCTCAGAGAGTGGCTGAGGGTGTGTGTGGGCTCAGGGGCCGGCCTGTGCCGGGCAAGGTCAGGCACCTTCATTGTAACCAGCTTGGAGCCACATTACAGCTCCCTTGGTCCCAGGCCTCTGCTGCTGCTGCTGGCCTCGGTTTGTGTTTTGAAGAGGTTTTTTAGCCTGAATGTTTTTTAACCTGTGTTGAGCTCTCCTGTTTCAAGAAGAATTGTATGTGTGGGTAGTGTTTTCTGCTGTATAGCTGTAAGATGATTGCCTCGAAAGAGAGTGGGCCCCTCTGAAGGTACAGCATTTCAGAGGATTGTTGAAGATGTTACAATCACACTCGTTCTGTACCCACACAACCTCAATAAAATAAGGACTTTAGAGAATTTACCTCAGCTCAAGTTTCCTACTTTATTTTTGAAAGATGTTGTCTGGTAGGAAACTACTTGCTGTGAATTACACTTGCAGGTTACCAAGGCCATAATACATTGACTGAAAAAATCAAAGTGAAATTGCTTAAAAAACATAAATCAGACTGTAAAATGCCATATTTGTTTATTTTTCGTCTTGTAGAGGACCAAGAAAATCTTACTGAAGCCCTGAGATGTTGGGACTGCGTGCTCTGTCAAAACGTGCAAAGAGCTTTAGGAACATCTTTTAACAGCAGTAGATACAGGATTCCTCAGAGCAGACAGCACAAAAGCAAACATGAAACCTCTTTTGCCTTTTGGGTAGCCTGGTTATGTCAGGGAAGAGATGGCCTCTTGATTAAATCCAGACTGAGCAGTTTCCTGTTAGCAGGCTAACTCAGCCCACAATGGCTTATTCTGAAAGTCTGGTACGGAACTCCTCTGCCAAGTCCTTTTTCCTTTTAAACTTGCAGGCAGAATTGCTAAAATAATACAAATGCAAACAATCCCTGAAAGTCTCTTAAAATGATTGCTGGCAGTTTAATGCTTTGCTGACAAACTCACTTTTAGTATTTTCAGGGTTTGGTATTTATTTTGCTTTGGGTTTTGGATGTTTTTTAATTACTATTTTTATTTTTTTAACATTCTCCCAAGATGATTTCTTGGGGAAGTTGCAGTGTTGCAATTAACGGAAAATTTTGTGCATGCATCAGTCTTGGAAGCAGATTCTACCCTTGCTCAGTACACAGTGACATCACTGAACGGGAGGTTTTTACACACATGGGGTAGAATATGGCCCTGAGTCAATACACTGTGAGTTGACCAGTCTGGCTGGATAGAAAATTAAGAGTTAAATACAGTGGTGCAGTTTTTCTTCCCTTTTTCAAGTGGCATGTTGTGTAGCTAGTTATTTTTAAAAGTATCTTTAAACCTTGAGATGAAAAGTCAGCAACAAACTTTTTTTTCCTCTCTTTTTTTCCAAGTAAGTTTGGCTTAGGGGAAATTTGAATGGAGGAGATAAACAGCAGTGGTAACTACATATCCTTTTAGGTGTTTCTTTAATGGTGATATTATATATTAATCTATATGCATCTTGGATTCAAGTATATAACAAATAATACACCTTTAAAATAGCCATAAGATCCATGGAACAAAATGTTGGAAGATTTCTGGTGGCACCTCATTCATTCCCTGTGGGGCTGCATTGGGATGACAGTGGGGTCTGGGGCAGTAGTTCTGTGTGTTGCCTTGTCTGTTTGTAAAAGGCATTAATGGGTTCATGAGATAAGACCAAGTTACCTACTCTTCTGTTTCACAGTTGGTTTGAACAGACAGAATTTCTGGAGGCACCTCAGTTTTATCTTACAGCTTGTGCCCAAGGTTCTTTCCTTGTGTGCTGCTGCAGCTGGGGTCTTGAACAAGGCTGGGAAATTTGTCAGGGCTTAACCTAAGTGAAATGAAGGTTTCTCTTTTCACTGGATCACTTTTCCAACCCAATCTGCACAGAAAAGGCCTCTGGGAATGGCTTCTTTCAGTGGCTTGACTCAGTCATCAATAAATGGTGCCATTTCACAGTTGAAATATGGCTGCAGGACCTCTGCTTACCTTCTGTGCCTGTACTCTACAGTCTGTTGACAGGTCCTTGTGTCTTGAGCCTACAAGATGCTCCTGACTCCTCCAGAGCTTCCTACACGCACAGAATCACTTTTCTGCTAAAAAAAATCCCCACATTTTTAAAGCTGTTTATCAGAAATACTTAATAAAAAAATATTTAAACTAGGCACAAAAAAATTTCTGAACCGTCCTCTAAATAGTGGCAAAAATTAAGGCAATGTTTTTACCAATTTTCAACTTAAAGCAGGCTTTAAGCATTAAAACCAAACAGTATTTGAAAAACATGCCTCCACCCAACACCAAACCCTAGATTTGTTGGCAAATGTTGTGCAAAATGTAAACTGAGAGAGAAAAATGAAATGTTATCATGGCATGTTTGCAAGTCATTGACACCCTCCTTGCAGAAATATAATGAAATGTTTTACACACTCTGTAGGTGTTTGTGAGTTTAGGTTCTGTGTGGCAACCCAAAATTGGTATTTTTCAGCAAGTCCTGATGCTAAACTTGTGGTCAATTCTTATGTTTATTCAGAATTTACATGAGATGCCAAATGACCACTGTTGGTCCCTCCAGTAAAGTTATTCTTTGTGGGATAATGGATTTTATTTTATTTAACAATATATGATGGGATCATAAGCTAACTTGGTAGCAGTCAGACTGTAAAATACTTAATGGAGCATGTCAGAGAAATATTTTAAGGGTAAATTGATCAGAAACCTCCATTATTTGATACAGATTTTGATATTTGTAGAGCCAAAGTTGACAAAATTGTTTAGTAACTAAAGATGGACTATTCTGTGCAAAGATAGAATGTTTTCCTTTAGAAAAGTGTGTTGGGGATTTGACTTCTGTCTGATTTTTATGCTTTGTTTTTGTTCCAACTTGTAGGCCGAAGGTGACCAGTTGCCCCCTGAACATACTGTCAGCCAGTATGAAACATGCAAGATCAGGACAATAAAAGCTGGAACTCTGCAGAAGCTTGTGGAAAACCTTCTGACAGCTTTTGGGGATAATGATTTTACCTACATCAGTATCTTCCTCTCAACATACCGGGCCTTTGCTTCTACTAAGGATGTACTGGAACTTCTCCTTGACGAGTAAGAATGAATGTATAATGGAAATGTAGCTATCATTCACATGATCATCAGAGAATCATAGAATGCATTGGATTGGAAGGGACCTTTAAAGGTCACTGTTCCAACCCCCATGATAGGAAGATGGAATTTCTTCCATTACTTTTAGAGGACACAGACTTAATAACCCGATGGACAATTGTCAAAAATATTGCAAAATTCAGCATAAATAGAAATTATTCAAATGCATGCTGCCCACATCTCAGCTCTCATTAAGGTGCAGTCACCAGGCAGGGAAAGTGTGCCATGTCTGACTACTAAGGAACCAAATTGGGACTGACACAACAAAATTAATATAGCTTCCCTCCACCCCCCAAAAAAAAAAGCCCAGAATGTGTAGGCTGCAAAGACACACCTACAATAGATTCCTACATTTTGCTGGATACTGGTATTTTCAGGCTTCATTCTCCTCTTTGGGGGCTGCTGCTTCAAAATAGGGGTTGTACAAACGTCTGAAAGAATTCTCCTAGTACTTCTCATGAATGCACAGTCATTTTTGCACACAGCACAAGAACTGCTTGTTAAATAACTATCTTTTATGGGGAGACTGTTAAATCATGTCTGTTGTGTCTCTTTAAATGCTTAGAACCCACAACATTATTTCCTCATCCTAAATTCTAACTGGGTCAGAGGTGATCTTAATTTGGGAGGATCATATTTATTGCATTTTCAAAACAGAGTGATGTACAGAACCAATATTCTGATATTATAGTAATTAGAACAGAGGAGTAGTGTAGGAACTGTTAGGCTTTAATTTTGGCTCTCCCACTAGGTGGATAAGGAACAAGGAATGGATAAATTATCTGTGCTTTCCTTTTATCTGAAAAGGAGTATAATGCTACTGGCCTGGTAGGAATGTTACGTGGCTCCAGGAATAATGGTGTGGAACTGCCAGGCCTGCTGTGATTGTAGCAATAGCTGTGGTTGCTCAAGTGCAGTAACTTCACAGCCAGGTAAGAAGTCTGACAAAGAAAGAGCAGCCCTTCTGGGGAGCAGTTAGATCTGCTGCTGTGAGCTTTATCTCTCAGTCCATAGCAATTCTGATGTGGCACTTGAGGAGCATTTAAAATCGACAGTGTGTCTATACCAGAATATAAAAATGTTGAGGGATTCCTTCTTTAGAGTGAGTCATTCTTTCTATCCCCTCAGTTTTGGATTCTATGCTTTGGGTGTATCTGTCTTTGAAGAACACAATACAAAAGGACACCAAATTTATGTGGATTCTAGTAACTTTAAAGGGGAGCTGACTTGCCAAGTGACAGTGCCATGAGAATCTCTTTCTTTTTAAGTATGTGAATTGTCAAAGAGCCACAGATTTATAAGATAAACCAACACTTCTATGCATATACAGTGTCACTGTCAGCTAGTAATGTTTCATGTATGATTTATTTTACTGACTTTTATAAAGATACATTTTTAACAGAATACTAAAGCAAATAGTAGCCTTTTAAGATATAATTTCTCTCACTAGGTGTTGTTGGTTTTTGTTTTTTTTTTCTCTGTGCTGGTGGGTTGCCAGGCTGCTGTTTTAGGGTTCTTATGTATTAATTAACATCTATTAATTGACATGTGTAATGTATTTCCTTCTGCAATCAGTGAGAACTTGGGAGTAGCTCAAACAATGTGATTCAAAGATAACTCTAAACCAAATAAGTTGTCTTAAGACCTTATTTTATCTCAAAATACATTCATATATCCTATTTAAATGCCTAGAAAGCATCTTTATATGTGTTCCCCACCCAGTTCAGCATAGTTTTGATTTTCAGTAGTTTCCATTCTCATTTCTCTCTTCCTGAGGTACTTCTGTAATGGCAATAAATGTCCCACCTGAGACTGTGACCTCATTTTACAAATCACTGTACAAACATGCCTAGAATTTTTGGCAACAGCCCCCATCCTGGAAACCTTCTACTGTCAAGAGATGATAAAGGAAAACAGTGAGAGGAAAAGACTGTGACTTAGGAGAATAGTACTGAGGCAAAGGGTTTAAACTCCTAGTGACAGTTTTGGAATTCAACCTGGGTTTTCACCCATCCATATTTTTGCATGTCCATTTCTGACTGGTTTCTGCTGTACTCAGGAGGCAGAAGACTGTTATGCAAGGAGAAGTTCATACAATGTGCTTGCCTAATCTGTTTCATATCTGGGAATTCCATCTGTAATATTGCAATTGGGTTGTGGCACAAAAGAAGTGGCAAGTCTGTCTTACGAATCTTCTCTCAGAAGAGTATCAGAAGAGAGAAAACCAGCCTTGAATAGAAAAAATAAAAATAAGTGGACAGGACTAACTCAGCTTTGAAAGGTGTGCATAGCCAGTTTATATGGGATTTCATTTGAACATTCCATCAGGAATAACTAGGAAAATAGGTGTCCTCTTCTAAAGATAATATGCTTGTTATCACTGCATCATTGGCTGCTGATTGAGAGGAAGGATCTTGGGCCAGAGGTGTGCACTGCTGTGTCCTTGTGGTCTTGCAGAGGTTGAGTTCCTGTTCCATTGGTTCTCGGTGATGTGCTGGCTTGGTAGGAGCTCTGCTTTAAGGAGAGACATCCTTTTGTGGTTGGCTTTGAGGGTAGGAAGAGACAACAAGGGAAGTTCAGATACTGCAGTTTTGCCTCAAACGAATAACCTGAATGATATTTATAGCAGCGTCTCAGGTGAGTTTGGGTAACCTGCTTGTTCAGAGCAGCAGCAAGTCAGGAGCATACATGACTATAAGTAAGCCCTGTCCTCTTCCTCTGATGCTTTCATAGAATTTCAGTTGGAAAAGACCATCAGGTCCAACCAACAAAGAGGTGGACATGTCAGAAGAGGGCAAGAAAGCACAGGGGAAAACTGTCTGTAGAACAGAACTTCATTTTCTGAGCCCAGTTTTAATCTCACTGACTTGTGGACCTCTTGGAGCAAGTTATGATGTCCCCTTAAGAGGAAGGACACTTAGACTATGTGAGGTTGTCAGTGTTATCCCCAGCCTTTTATAATAAATGATGGAGTCCACAGGAAATCCTAGGAGGTCACTGCTCCCTTCCCCTCTGACAAATCTTAGGAATGTAGCATTTAAGAATCTATGGGTGATTCTCTTGGCTTTTTGAATATCATGGATGATCTAGAACATGATGGCTTGAGACAAAGTATAGATGAAGTTTAAGCTATAAAAGTTAAAATTATTTACACTCAGCTGTGAAATACAGACTTGTGAAGTAAAGCAGATGTTATAAGGAAGAAGAAAAGAGAGAGGTCTGCCCTGCAAGTCTGTGAGGTTCCATAGCCATCGGTGGCTCCAAGGAGACCTCTCTGGGCTACAGGCCATAATCTTGTGTTTCCTGTGTGGCTCTGGAGGAGTTGATAGTTTCTCCCAGTGTGGTAGGATGGACTAAAGGGATGTGTGTGTTGCTTACACTGCCTTTACTCCTCTTCCCATGGTATCAGAAGGCTGGAGGAAGTCCTCCCAAAGCCAAACACATGTGGTTTGGGTTATATCACAGCAGGCACTGCACAGCACTGGCCCTTGTGGTGTTTTTGACACCCACAACCTGTACTGGTGTTGTCATCTCAGCCACGCACAGAGCCACAGGCAGGGAGGAAAGTTTCGAACATATTTTGGGAGATGCAGTTTCTCCATGGTTCAGTCAGAAGCTACTTAACTGGATTTGTAGTGCTGTGCCACTTGTAAACTGACCCCTTAGATAACTTCTGTCTTCAGTAAAATCAGAGATGTGCTTTTTGCTCTCTCAATAACTTTTAACACTTCTTGAAGACTGTGAATTTGTGGTGTGGTTTTTTTATGTTTGTTTGGTTGGTTTTGTTGTTTTGGTTTTTTGTTAGGTGATTGTGTTTTGGGAGGGATTTTTTTTAATTCCTTGTTTGTTTGTGGGCATTTTTTGGTTATTGTTTTGTTTGTTTTTTTCCCTCCAGACTTAAAGTTTTTGGGTTTTATTACATTTGAGACTGGCCGAGTTCAGCTTATAAAGATTTTCTTCTAACATAGAGTAGAAGTCAAACTAAACAAAATCTTGAGCGTAAACTGGCATGTTGAAAAGTGAGGGTGGGTGACTTGTATTTTCAAAGCTATTTAAGAGTAATTGGACATCCACATCCCTTTAGTATTCATGGAAGTTTGGCGTCCAAATGCAGCAGACTGCTTTGAAAACCTGCCAAGTCTTTAACACTGTATGTTCTGATATTTTCACTTTATTTTAAAGACAAAAAAAAAATCTTGTCGCCATATTGATGTGAAAACACTGGATGGAAGTTCCTGGAGAGAGGTAAAAGAGAGCAGCTCCTCCTGTCCTCAGGTGTGGGGATAAAGCACGAGGCCTTCGCAGAGATCCTTCAGGACCTGGGGCTAACCACTCACAAGTATGATGGAAGCCAAAGATGTTTAGCTGTCCAGATGAGAGCAGAATTGGCCAAGTCCCTCTCTCGAGTATTTCATTTTGTCCTGGTAATTGTGTTCAGTAGCAGAGCCCACATTTTGGGACAGGAGCTTTATATGGCATTTGGCTCCCTGTTTTTGCTGTAGCATCTGTTCTTTGCTGTTTTCCTGTATACCAGGTGGTTTGTCTGATCAACTAAAGAAGTGATTTTGTTTCCCTGATTCTATGTGTGTGTGTAATTCAAACCACCTCATGATTCTTGCCAAGTATCTGCAACTGTTCAATCCCTGTGAACTTTATTTAGGGATTTGTTGGGGCTTTTGCAGAGAACCATCTTTCCTTATTATTTCCAAGTTACTCAAAGAGTATTTTCCTCCCTTTTCTTCCCTTTCCTTCTTAACAGATATGGAGGGGTGCATTTGATACTCTATTTTTCAATATTTATATTCAGTACTACCCATTACATTCTGGTCTCATTTGCTTAGTCAGTCCGTTTGAGTGGAGCCTGTAACTTTCCAGACACCAAGCAAGGCTGAAAAGTTCTGTGGGCTACAGGATCCTTTTGTTTCTCATGTCTCTTTTTGTATGCAAAGCATTCATACAAGGCTGAGTAGTGAATGGTTCTTTGTCCAGGAGCTGGTGAGAACAGAGCAGTGGAAGTCTGAAGAAATGCTGCTCTTTACATCAGATGTATCATTAACTCCTCCTAACCCATATTTAATGACCTGCTGTTCATGCAGAGCTCTTGTGTTGAGATAAGCAGAGGTCTACATTTGGCAATAGAAGGAAGCATATTTCTCCAGTTTTGTACAGAAAATCACTTGCTTTTTATTACTGTGCTATGGATTTATGTTTATATTGTAACAATCCGTGTGTATCTCTCTAGTGGGATTTAAATGTAAATGCCTAATACTCTGCAAACACACATTTTAAATTCATACAATGCTGGGACAATGACACATCTCAATAAATTTTGCTCTAAGGAATAATGGCCAGTTTTGAAAAATTACTATATATTATAATTTTTTTATATATGTATTATAATTTAATTGTTATTCAAAACCAGAAGCCTTCTTTGCATATTTCTCCCAGCAGGGGGAAAAAAATTTCTTTTGTTTGTTGGCTAAGATGTATTTTAGTCATCTTACCTAGCAGATGGCAGTGCAGAGTGAAATCCTCTCCCCTTTAGCATCAGGGCAGGAGCAGCCATCATAGCCTGTCATGTACATTCTCCCAGCAGCATGTCTCCATTCTGTCCTGGGCAATCTCCATGGAGAAGGTGACAGCATAGTTCTCTAAATAACCCCCTTGCACTCTGTATCTTCTTGGAAAGATGATGTGTCCCCCAGTGCTATAATGTTTGGAAATAAGGGACAATCTACAGGTCTGCAAGAGCAAATACCGAAACCAATAAAGTTTAATCTAATTAAAACAGTCTAAACTTTACACTTCAGTTTAGCAAAGCCTTGGAAGTATCATTCTTATGTCTCCTCCGATGTATTCCATCCTTGCAGGAAAGCAGTGGGACGTGTCTCAAACAGTTAATTACATTCAATTTGAATTGCAAACACTCAGTGAGCATTTAGGGTGTGATTGAGAGCTGAGTGAGGCCAGGTGGGATTAAGTGGTGAATTCGGGCACAGCCAAGAAGTTGGATAGAAGGTATCTATTCAGTTTTACAGCTTCAGTAGTGCTGATCCAAATAAAAGGAGAATGGGCAGGGTGTGAAATTGCTTGAGAGAGTATAGGAGAAAGCAGAGAGGCTGTTGACGAGCCAAAATATTTCTGAACAAGATTGAGAGCCATTGTTGAACCAAGCAGTGGTTCTGCTGTGAATGCTCCTGTTGTGAATCACTGTGGCCACCGAGGGATCGAGGTGTTGTTCAGCATGTTTGGAAGTGGATACTTATCCCATTGTCAGCTTAGCTAAGCATAAATTTCTTTAGATGTTTGTATTAGCTCCGTGAAATTGCAGTGACAAAATGGGTAATCCTGTATGTGCCTCTAGGGACCCTTCCTGTTTTAAGAAGTCATTAAAAGCTACTCTCATCCTTCTGCTGTCATTTAGGACCAGCAGGGCTGTTTTGGGATAACCGAGAAGAATTTGTGCCCTTTATGTTTCCAAGTTTTTATGCATGTTATGCCTATTTTTTATTGGCCAGATAAAAGGCTGAGAATTCCAAAGTCTTCACCAGAGAAATGGGGACTTAGGTTGCATGAGAGACAGTCTCTTGGTCAGACTAAGCTCCTGGGGTCAAGCAGCCCATGATTTTGTTCTCAGTTTTGTAGTAACAACTGGAGCAAATAAGTTTTTGTTATGTCTACCTGCAGTGTAGTTGGAGATGCAAGGTCTGGTTTTAAATGAGCTCTTTCAGATAATGCAAGTGGCCTTAGTGCAGCACTCTCAAGGCTAAGCAAGCCCAAGCTGACATCCTTATGTGGCTGTGCTGCTCCCATCAGAGGGGTTGCTTGTTTGCCTTTATTAGTTTGGGTTTACTTTGCAGTGCACTGGAATGTATGCAAACCTTCCATCCCTCTCTGCCTCAGCTTCTCCATCCACAGTGAAATTGTCCAATGTTAAACCTTTGTAGTAAGACTGTTGAAACTTAAGTTCTTATAAAGTCATAGAATCATTTAGGTTGGAAAAAACCTTTAAGATCATGGAGTCCATCTGTTTGTTGCCAGGTCACCACTAACCCATGGCCCTCAGCACCACATCCCCACAGCTTTTCAATCCCTTGACGGATGGGGACTCCACCACTGGCCTGGGCCAAGCCTTGACAACCCTTCCAGGAAATAAATNGTAGTTATGTGAACAGAGTCTGGAGATTGCTGGTGAGTTTTCCAGGACTAGTTTTGACTTCTCAGAGTTTGTTAAACTCATTCACTGGGAAATAAAGATGAATACTACAATAAATCCCATGATAAAGCATGTCTCCATTCTGTCCTGGGCAATCTCCATGGAGAAGGTGACAGCATAGTTCTCTAAATAACCCCCTTGCACTCTGTATCTTCTTGGAAAGATGATGTGTCCCCCAGTGCTATAATGTTTGGAAATAAGGGACAATCTACAGGTCTGCAAGAGCAAATACCGAAACCAATAAAGTTTAATCTAATTAAAACAGTCTAAACTTTACACTTCAGTTTAGCAAAGCCTTGGAAGTATCATTCTTATGTCTCCTCCGATGTATTCCATCCTTGCAGGAAAGCAGTGGGACGTGTCTCAAACAGTTAATTACATTCAATTTGAATTGCAAACACTCAGTGAGCATTTAGGGTGTGATTGAGAGCTGAGTGAGGCCAGGTGGGATTAAGTGGTGAATTCGGGCACAGCCAAGAAGTTGGATAGAAGGTATCTATTCAGTTTTACAGCTTCAGTAGTGCTGATCCAAATAAAAGGAGAATGGGCAGGGTGTGAAATTGCTTGAGAGAGTATAGGAGAAAGCAGAGAGGCTGTTGACGAGCCAAAATATTTCTGAACAAGATTGAGAGCCATTGTTGAACCAAGCAGTGGTTCTGCTGTGAATGCTCCTGTTGTGAATCACTGTGGCCACCGAGGGATCGAGGTGTTGTTCAGCATGTTTGGAAGTGGATACTTATCCCATTGTCAGCTTAGCTAAGCATAAATTTCTTTAGATGTTTGTATTAGCTCCGTGAAATTGCAGTGACAAAATGGGTAATCCTGTATGTGCCTCTAGGGACCCTTCCTGTTTTAAGAAGTCATTAAAAGCTACTCTCATCCTTCTGCTGTCATTTAGGACCAGCAGGGCTGTTTTGGGATAACCGAGAAGAATTTGTGCCCTTTATGTTTCCAAGTTTTTATGCATGTTATGCCTATTTTTTATTGGCCAGATAAAAGGCTGAGAATTCCAAAGTCTTCACCAGAGAAATGGGGACTTAGGTTGCATGAGAGACAGTCTCTTGGTCAGACTAAGCTCCTGGGGTCAAGCAGCCCATGATTTTGTTCTCAGTTTTGTAGTAACAACTGGAGCAAATAAGTTTTTGTTATGTCTACCTGCAGTGTAGTTGGAGATGCAAGGTCTGGTTTTAAATGAGCTCTTTCAGATAATGCAAGTGGCCTTAGTGCAGCACTCTCAAGGCTAAGCAAGCCCAAGCTGACATCCTTATGTGGCTGTGCTGCTCCCATCAGAGGGGTTGCTTGTTTGCCTTTATTAGTTTGGGTTTACTTTGCAGTGCACTGGAATGTATGCAAACCTTCCATCCCTCTCTGCCTCAGCTTCTCCATCCACAGTGAAATTGTCCAATGTTAAACCTTTGTAGTAAGACTGTTGAAACTTAAGTTCTTATAAAGTCATAGAATCATTTAGGTTGGAAAAAACCTTTAAGATCATGGAGTCCATCTGTTTGTTGCCAGGTCACCACTAACCCATGGCCCTCAGCACCACATCCCCACAGCTTTTCAATCCCTTGACGGATGGGGACTCCACCACTGGCCTGGGCCAAGCCTTGACAACCCTTCCAGGAAATAAATTTCTCCTGACATGCACTTGTTCTCCTAACTATTCAGGTTAATTGCAGGTGCCTGACACAATTAGTTGAGCACAAAACATGTAAAATCAGCTTGCCTTGCTTTGAACTGTGAGGAATCGGCCACTTCCATTAAAGCTGCCTGTAAGAAACAGTAAAGTTCTTTACAGAGCTGTCTCTGAGATGAGGTGAGAGGTTTTGCTTCCTCCACTGAAAATGAAATGCCTCAACCTGCCTTCAAGGCACATGTGCTGTCTCTGGAGGTGAGAGGTTTTGCTTTGTGCTGGTGGAGTTGTGCCCATCGTTTCCTCTTTCCCAGTGGCATTTTCTCAGCACTGTGGGCTATTCCCCACTCATGATACCTGCATCAGTAGCTTTGGCACAAGTGGGTGCTTCCCATCTAGAAAACTTTGTGTGAAATCTTACTTGCAGTTAGAAGGACTGATACGTACTAGAGAAATCAAAGCTGTATTGGAGAAGGTGGTTGTGTTACAGCCTTGTTACACACTGGAATATTGCTGTGGGAAAGGATGGAATGAAAATGGGCAGAAAGGGTCCTGGACCTGTGAGCAAAGAAATTTTTGGTTGATTCCTCCTGTGTGCAGATTGCTTTGTATAACTAATTAGGTTGGAAGATGCTGTCTGTCTCTTTAGGATGTTTTACCCTGCTAATGAAAAATAATCTTCAATGTCCTTAACTTTGCCCAGCTGTTAGATTCCATGTTTGTATTTTGAGCTCAGAACACTTTTTAGATGTTTATGATAATTGTATATGAATTATACTATCTAGAAGTTGGCTTTTGTTCAGTAGAGGTTCCTCTAAACACCCATCTCATTTTTCAGGTATGGAAATCTGGAGACCTCAAGCTACGAAGAATATGGAATCCAGAATTCCTCCAAATCCAACAATGCACTCAGGATGTAAGTGTGGTTGTGCACTGTGCAGTGAACCCTGGCCAGAATTCAGTGTCTGGGGGGAGGGGGATGTGGGAAACATGGCTGTTGTTTCCTTTGAAAAGTCACAGCTATCTTTGCTTGCTTAAACAAACTCATTTAAAGGCAAAATATCAACCATCTCATAACTTAACCAATAATATAACCCAGAGATCTTACTATCAGGGAAATTGTCTCAGAATTAAACATGAGACAGATACATCAAGGCCAACATTTTGTTGATTAAACAAACCAGGAGTGTTTGTTTCCCCTGCCTTATCTATAGCAGTAAATGGTTATTGCCCATGACTGATTTGTGCATTACAATGGCATCTGCAGGCCAAAGCTGAGGGATTTTCAGGCAACGTGTGTACACATCTGTCTGTCCCATTAGTGCCCCTACAGTTTACAACCTTGCTTTTAGACCAAAATTTAAATTCTGAAGTCATCCTAATTTGCAAGATAAATAGGAAAGTGGTTTTGAAATGTAGTTTAAACAGGGAATAAATGTGGTTTGCTTATCCTCCTAGCATCACAGGAAACTATTATCTTTAGACGTTGGGTGTAAAATATGCCTTAGGTCATCAGCATTTGTACTTTGACATCTGGATGATCAGAACAGTAAAAAGTAGCTGGGTCATTTGGTTACAGTATGGACTTGCTTCTGCATTGCTGAAGATTGTTCTTCTACAAATTTATCTCCGATACCACCAGTTAAAAAACTTATAATAGTCAGTGCACCGAGTTCTCAAGGTGTAATTCAAGAAGCTGCCTTTAGTTTCTTTTTATTTTGAGAAGGAAGAAAAATGTTGAACTTCTCTATTATGAGACACAGTCCTGTCAGGACTGAGAAATCCACTGCAGTATTTTCATTACTGAGATCTGGGCAGAGTGTCGATGCTGCTGTCGCTCTTGGCACCTCATCATCTTGTAACAACTCTGCACAGCCAGGATTGACTTGTGGATGGAGTCAGTGCTCCTGTTCCTGTGGTAGCACAACTTCTGATGACATTATTCTTATTAATATAGTCAGCACAGCTGACTTCAGACACCTTCTGTGTCTGAATTCAATACCTGTTATCCAACTGCATATTTATAGGAAGCATAACAGTGAAGTTGTCAACAAAGTGGTTTGTCAGCTGTACGTGTTTAAACAGGTCCTAGATAAATGTGACTTCTCTTTTTTTGCCTTAAAACTTTCCGTTGCTCTCAGTTGCTCTGGCTCCTTGTCTCTTAAATATGATTAATAGTATCTGGAAAAGAGGTTGGCATTGTAGTCCTGTTGCGAAACACGTAGTTCTAGTAGTTCAGGTTTTCTCTTGTCTGGGATAATTCCAATATAATTGCATTTGCCCTCTTTTGTCATGGAACAGAAACATATAATTGTGCTCTCGGTTTTATATGACTTGGAGAAATAAGAGGAAGAAGCAGTAGAGCTATGTTATTTCTTACCATTAACTCTGTATTTCTCAGAGAACAAGTATCTCATGGGGAAGCCTCTGGTCTGTGGCCAGAGATCTGCATTTGTCAAACTCCTGTTGTACCAGTTGTGACAAATCTGTTTGGGGCCTTAGAAATGGGGATACAATTTAAAGCAGTGGAAAAAGCAGTGGATCCAGAAAGCTGGCCTCCTGGTTGCAGTATGAG
The DNA here is from genome assembly GCA_013401355.1 of Ceyx cyanopectus. Lineage (NCBI taxonomy): Eukaryota > Metazoa > Chordata > Aves > Coraciiformes > Alcedinidae > Ceyx > Ceyx cyanopectus. The sequence continues at coordinate 72,818 of VYZU01013199.1, forward strand.
GTTTCAAATGAGGATTTTAATGATTTTATTCCCCTCTCCACCCCCACTCCTCCTGACTAAGTTGTATATTCAGGTTCTCAGTGCTGTGTAAGGGAGGATTCTTACTGGACTTGGACCAGCTGAATGACAAGAAGAAACAGTTTACGTAGTACAAAAAGAGCTTTAAGCCCTCAAACTCTCCTGCAGTCCCAAGCACCACCATGGCTGAGTCCTGAGGCTTTTAAATCCTAAATGAGCTGGAGTAACAGTAAAAGTCCTTTCCAGCCTCCTCTTGGAGTACAAGGTTGTGGTTTCCTTTTGCTACTGGCTTTGGTTTGCTGATCTGGAGTAGATTGGTGGTGTTCTCCCTCAGATGAATGACAGGCCACAGAAATGAATCAATGCACTCTGGGCATTTTTTTGTTGTTGTATTGAATGTCAGCTCCTAGTTGCATCTGCTTTATTATCAAAACGTGGGATTTGTTTGTTATTAAAACTTGGAATGCAGGGCGATTGGAAACCACAGACAAAGCAACTCGAAGCTAAACTGAAATCTCCTTGTTTCCACAGTAATTGGGTAAAACAGATCAAATAAAGAAAAAATTAAGGAACTGTTCAGTTACCACATGGCATGTCTTGCATGTTTATCCCTTCTCTTCTGCATGAAAATAGCAATACCAAACCCTTCAGTGTAATACAGCAGCACTTAAAGTTTCTCATAGTGCTAACAAACGTCGTCTCATGGCTTCTTGTGCATTTAGACCTTCCAACAGAAAATCTGCCTTTTGTTTTCTACTGACGTCAACAGTACTGATGGAAAACGTGTGCAGTTGAAACACTGCTGAAATAAAACTGGTCCTGAAATATTGTGCTCCAGGAGAACAGGCACCTAAGGAATGTGAGACAAATGGAAGAAAATTGGCTAGAAGTTTCTGATGCCTGGAAAATCCATGGTGGGAAGCAGTTAAGATGCATTTGGGAGAGCAGCAATCAGCATTCATTCCAGTAAAGCAAATTAAGCTAAAACAACAGCAGAAACCAGTGTGGTTACAAGAGAAGCAGAGTCAAACACAGGGCAGTATAAGCAATGGAAGAATGGGAGAGTTAGGAGAACAAGCAGAACAAAGCTAAAAAAAATAATATTTAGAACTATTTAGTCATCTCAATTAAAACAAACCAACAGAGCTATTCCCTTGGTGCCTTCACATGGGTCCCAGCCCCTTCATATGTTCTTCAGCCAGTTCCTCCCAAATCTAAAGAGCAGATCATTTGCTGGAAGTCCATCAGCACATCATTTATAAATGGACTAGGTGTGAGAAGCTGCCCTCACATCAGCCTTTCCTTGCAGTTTACATATGTTATATCCCTGATTCAAAGTTGAGATTTAACCACCCTGTTGTTATTTAACAAGCAAAACTGAGAAAATACAGCTGGCTTAATTCAGTCTGTGAGCAACCTTGAAAGCTATTTCAGTAACAGTGGAGAAGAGGGAACATGCCTTGGTAAAGAGTGATGCATTTGGAAAATTACAGTTAGTTTTGTGCATGTTTTCCTCTCTAATTTTGTAATAAATCAATTTAAAACAGTGTCTTTAATGCCTATGCAGGCCTCTTCAGGACCAGTGCTATAGTTCCCTTCCTAGTTGAGAAAAGACTATGCAGAATTTCCATGTAACCTATTGACTCACCTGTGGCTGTGTGATATGAAGGCCTCATTTTCCACCTCCTCTTTGCCCTGCTAGCTCAGTTTAACAGATAGATTAGACTTGGGGCTACTGCAGTCTCATCATGTTGTGTGGTAGCTCATGGGTAAATGGGAGTGGATGAGTTCTGTGTTCCCAGTTTGTGGATGACAGGATCGGATATGTTTCTTCCATCTAACTGTAGACAGATTTTGGATACTGAAACCTTCAGAGATGGGCTTCAGGCAAAGTTGGTATGGAAATCAGAACGCTTTCTGAAAAATGTGAAACTCAAGCCCAGTGTCTTTAGTTGGCAGGACAG
>VYZU01013199.1:82656-99479 GCA_013401355.1 Ceyx cyanopectus
TTGAACTAAGAGAAAAACATTTTCTAATTGCCTTTTAATACCATATTAGATTTAGATCCAATCTGTACTGTAAACGTGCATTTGTGCTTGTGGATGGTAGATACCTAGGAGAATCCTGCTGACTTAGACATCTCTATTTCACTCTAGCAACTCTTCAAGAAAGTTGTCCCCCACCACTGTTTGGGATGCATCTGGTCTAAAAGGAATAAGAAAGAAAATGAGCACCTGGTACCTACTGTCAGAGCCACCATCACGCAGTTCAATGCAGTTACCAAGTGTGTTGTCAGCACTATTCTGAAGTGCAAGAAACTCAAAACACAGCAGAGATCCAAGATCATTGAGAAGTGGATTCGTGTTGCACATGTAAAGCATTTATTCTAGATTAATTCTTCTTGTGTGGGTGCCTCGGAGGGAGGGAGTTGGGAGGGTAGAAGGGGGTTGTGTGCATTGGTTCCGGGCCAGGGAACATCTTAGCTCTAATTCTTTCTATTTTTGACTAACTTTATAATAGCAGATGAAGTCTTGCCCTTCCTCTCTTTAGTTCTTTCCCCACCATGGGAATGGGATGTCCCTGCACAGGGTTGAGGGTGCTCATTGATGTGTGAGGCAGATGCCATATACTTGGTAATGTAACATTTAGGATAAGATAGGTATAAATTTAACCAGTTCACTTCCCCAGCAAGAAAATGCTGTTCATATCAGTGAAAGAAGTGATGCTTGATAGCATCCAAAGGTTAGAGCTGTTTTCAGAGGAGAGTTTAAGAAGAATGGTGTAGGACTAGCAGTGGTGCAGGGAGGATGCACAGGCAGAATAAGTTTTGCCTGGCTTTGGCTGTTTATGTTTGGTCCATGAGCGTCATGCTCCCTCTCCTGCCTCTATGTACACCATGGGAGTTGAAATAAAATATATTGGAAGACAGATCAACTGTCTTAGTTTTCATACCTTTATATATATATGTGTCTATATATAAACATAAGCACAAGGTTTTAAGTAAGTGCAAAGCTGACTTCCTTCTAGGTAGCAGACACTATGCTACCAGCCTCCTCAACTTCTTACCTTTCTGATTTACTGTTGACTCACCTCTTTCTCAAACAAGTTTTCACTCTTCCCTCCAGTTCCTTTGTCTTGTAGCTGATTAGGTGTTCCTTAATCTCTGTGTGAGAGAGGTTTGTGTGTCTTCTTGCACAACTTGAGTTTGCTACTTTCTTAGATTTTATCTTTAATACTTTACTGCAATCTTGGTAGCCCCCCTCCAGAGCATGGGGCAGCTGGCACTGAACTAGATCACTCTTTTGAAGAGCACAATCAAGAGCTTTCCTATGGATGTGTGTTATGTTGACTTTTGTTTTAAGAATCCCATGGATTCTTTCTGAGCTATACAAAATAAGCAGTCATAAAATGCTCAAGCTGAACAGAGGCTTTCCATCCCCAACAATGAACTTCTGTGCTTCCAGAGGCACTGCTGTTACTCCTGGCACCTAAACTCCAGCAACTGCATGGTGCAGGAGACTGGTATGGGGAAGGAGTCTTTTGGCACTTACGTTGAATCATTTTTGTGATCATATGATGGCTGCTTTATAGCCTGTGTGAATGGATTAGGAAGTTAGATTCTGATTTTCCATGTGTGGATCTTTAAGTTGCAGAGGGACCAGCTAAAGTGGCCTTTATGGGGTAGACTGGGCGACAGCCTGGGAGAGCAAGACCAAAGCAGTTTCTTGCTTATCCCAGGGAAACCAGGACAGGCACCACACTCATCATACCTGCTCTGTGTACAGAGATCTTTGTTCTCCCCCTCTGTTGTTTCAGTGCTTCTCCTTTTACTTTATTCATACACATAATTAAATGGTTCAGCCTGAGCTGAGCACATGAAAAATGCGTATGCACGCTCCACACAATTGCTCACATGTAGAACAGCTACTTGCATCTATACTTAGCTGCCCAGTTCTGAAGAAAGGTGCTTGCTTTGTGCATGCAAATTACTGTTTTGAATAGTTAGGTGCCTGCATTAGAAAATAATCCACTCATTAGAGTGCAGTTATTCACTGACAGCTAACTCAGTAACTTAGCAGCATGGAATTACACTTTTTTTTTTAATATGTTCATGACTTTTGGGTCCAGTTTCTTGATTTACAAGATAAACTGAATCCTCCTTCTAGCTGCCAGCCCTCTCTGCTCCACCTAGATCTAAGGTTCCTGAGCAAGAGTGGCCAGTTCACTCACACAATATTTTCTTTAAAAACAAAAAGTAAGAGTGAAATCATTAATGTCCTGTTATGCTTCATTTTTTAAAATCAAAGTTGTTTCTGCACAGGATTCTTTCTGGTTTTCCCCTTGTGAAGGACACAGCATGAAATGAAGTTATTCAAACCAGTCTTCAAAATCCTTCTTATATACAAATGAAACCTTGCTAAAGTTTAGTCTGCAGTTAAATCATGGAGTCCAATATTGAATTTCCTAATGTGCTTTAAATTATGCAACACGCAATTAAGTTAAGATGGTTCCAAATTGGATCTGCCAGTCCAAACCACTGTTGTGTTTAACAAAAAAAAAATATTTTAAAATCCACGTTCTCCCTAGCCTGAATTTCAAGTTGAACATAAAGAAAGAAGGGTCTTGTTCTTAAATATGTCACTTTCTGAAGAGAAGCTGTTGGGTGGCTTCTTTGGCCCCAAACCATGTAAGAATTGCTTCCAGGTCTTGCATGTCCTACCACATGATCTTGAACTTAGTCTCTCTAGCCTAACTGCCAACTTGCTTCAGGTGTTGTCTACCCAGCCTTCTTAAGCCACACTTTGCTAAATGTAGCCTTCTAAGTTGCACAAAGATTTTAATTCATTTTTTTAGGTAAACAAGTGAGAGTAAATGTACTTGCCAAATGTAAATGTATTTCAGTCACTTTGTATGCAACTCATGAACAGAGATGCTGACATATTAAGGTCTGACTTTTGTTTATGCTGAGGTTACTTTACCTTTGTTCAGCCCTACAAAGGAAATAATCAAAGAATCACAGACTGGTTTGAGTGGGAAGGGACCTTTCAAGGTCACCTGCTCCAAACCCCTACAGTGAGCAGGGACATCTGCAACCAGAGCAGGTTATATCAAATATACCATGATGTCTGTTTTCACTGTATGGATCCTTTAGATATAATTAATTAGCTTAATAATTGGCCCCATAAAACTTAAGAGAAGCGGAATTGCACTTTGAATACTCATCCCCATGCAGCAGTCAAACTGGCCTGTGTTTTTTCTGCTGAATTTGCATGTGCAGACAGACACCTGTTTGTGAGGACTTAAATTTGCTAGAGTCTGTGGTGCCCATGCTGTAGTTCTTGAGCAACTAACAACTCTACAGGAGTTCTTTCAAGAGCCACTGCCAGATTTTCCCCCTCCTCCTTGCTTCCACCTGCTTCACCAGGAATCTGTGCTGATTTTTTGAGAATTAGGTTTTTCAGTCTCTTTTTCCATCAATGCTTTAGTCATTGAGAAGCTGCTTAAAAAATGTCTGTGAACCTGTTGAGATTTGACCTCCAACTCTGGAAAAGCTGCAGAGGTTTTTCTTCTTGCACATACTTGAATAACAGGTTATTCCATTGCATGTCTTTAATTGACAGATGATTGAAGGTTTATATTTTAAATACCACACACAAAGGGACAAATGCCTGGCTTTCCCCCTGAAGGTTAAAAGGGGTTTGTAACTATAAAGAGCTTTTTAAGTGTAACATTTGTGCTCTTCAGCTTGGCTTTGGGGGCTCGGTTCCACTTTTATTTCTTACTAGGAAAACTGGAAGCTGTAGCACTACAACATCTTCACAAATACATGAAAGGGAGGGAAACAAGATAAAAGTGCCAAAGCCCATAAAGTGTTTGTTGGCTGGAGTGGGAGGAGTGATGTTTTTGATGCTCTGTATTTGTACAGCTGCCTGCTTAGCAGTGAGAATGTGTAGCAGGCATGACACCAGTCAAACAGAGGAGCACCAAGGTACTTGTACCACTGACATTAACACTCCTGTATTTTAACCACTCCTTTTGCAGGAATGTAGGATCCTGAAGAATTTTTCCTCCTTGAGGGCCATCATTTCAGCACTGCAGTCCAACTCCATTTATCATCTCAAGAAGTGCTGGGCCTGTGTTCCAAAGTAAGCCTCCCCCTCCTTCCACTCCCCTGGCTAACCCCAAACAAAAGCAAAGAGCTTGGTGCTCTTTCTTTTAATCTTGTTCTTCTCAGCCTTCTTCTGCTCCTTCCTGGATATCTGTCTCAGAACCTCTGACTCCTGTGAGGCTCAAACCTCCTCCCTCAGGGATGCTGGGTCTCTTCTTCTATTGCATCTTCCACAACCTAGTTTGAAAAACTATGGGACTAGCTACTCCCCAGCAGTAGGTAACTGCTCTCAGAAGGTCAGCAAAAGGGCACCATGACACTTGCCTGTTACCTTCTCTCCTGTCAAGCTGGAGGACATCCAGGTTACTAGAAACTCTCACTTATCCTCTCTTGGTTCCTTAAAATATATCCCCAAAATCATAGAATCCAAACGGGTGTTAAAATACTTCTTAACAGAAACACCTCATTGTGCAACTGGTGTATTTTACTGCATGCCAAAGAGACACCAGCTATCCCTATGTAGGAGAGATGATTTTATGCTTGTTCTAACATTGTTTGGGAAGAATAGGTTTCTTTCCTTGGCCTTTGGTAAACAAAGGGAAATGTCACTCTGCCATGCAGTATACATCTGTGTTTCCCCTGCAGCGAGGTGGGTCTTTCCTTCCGCCGCTCCAGGTTCCTGTTCCTGAGCAGAATATTGCCATCTTGTGTGCATAGTGCTGGCTGATGGAAAGGGACTCCAGAGCTCCTAGCTTGGCAGATTGCATGGAACAGGGCAAAATTAATTAGGATACTTCTCACTGCTATTTTACTGTTCCTTTGAATCCATGTACCCACTTAGAACAATCTCATATCCTGCATTGTAAACCCTGCTCAGGGTCTGCCTTTCTTTGTGATGCTGTCAAATAAGGCCTGACTTCACTGGAAGCACCAGGAGATCCTGGGAAGGTTCCTAGTAGATGTTCAATATCTCTCTGGATGGCTTTATTTTTTTATATGCCCAACTGATTAATGAGGAAAAACTAGTAATTGGATCTGATTTAGAGTGTTTCCTGATAACCTAAATGATTACATCTCTTCCTGTACAGGGACACAATGATGATGTTCGAAGAGCTGTCTGATATCTTCTCAGATAATGACAATTATTTGACAAGCAGGCAACTACTGATGAAGGTGAGAATTAGCTTGAGTTGCAAGGCTTGTGATCTCCATGAAAGCTGAAATGAGATCTTTTCCTAATCAGCTGTCAAAGCTCATCCCTCCCTGAAATACTGTATGTGGTGATTCAGGGAACAGAGGTCTGTAAAACCTGTGTTTTCTGCTGGCATGAGAGGTGATTTCATTGATCCTGAAGGAACCAACAGGTCAAAGGAAGGGATTCTTTCCCCTCTGCTCTAGAGAGACACCCCTGCAGTGCTGGGTCATGTTCTGGAGTCATCAGCACAAGCAGAGACAGGGACCTGTTGGAGTGGGGCCAGAGGAGGCCCAGCAATGATGGGGGGGGCTGGAACCCCTCTGCTGTCAGGACAGGCTGAGAGAGTTGGGGTCATTGGACATGAGAAAAAACTTTTTCACTGAAAAGATTGTTAAGCAGTGGAACAGATTGCCCAGGAAGGTGTTGGTGTCTCCATCCTTGGAGAGGATGGAGACATATAGATGAGGTGCTGAGGAATATGGTTTATTGGTGGGATTGGTAGTGTTAGTTTAATGGTTGGACTTGATGATCTTGATGGCCCTTGCCAAATAAAATGATTCTTTGATTTCTATGATTGTCCAACCTGGAGAAGAGAAGGCTCCAGGGAGATCTTGCTGCAGCCTTCCAGTACTTCAAGGGCCCTGTCAGAAAGATGGCAACAGACTTTTCATCAGGGCCTGTTGCAACAGGTTTTAAACTAAAAGAGGGAGATTTAGACTTGAGAGAAGGCAGAATTTTTTTACAGTGAGCGTGGTGAGAGCCCAGCCCAGGGTGGCCAGAGGGGTGATTGATGCCCCTCCCTAGAACCATTCCAGGTGATGTTGGCCAGGGCTCTGAGGAACCTGCTCTGGTTGCAGATGTCCCTGCTTCCTGCAGGGGGGTTGGATGAGATGACCTTACAAAGACCTTTCATCACAGCCACACATCACAGTCACAAACTGGCACTTCAGCTTTAAGTCTGGCTTTATGTTCAACTCTCTGTCCAGAGAGATGAACTGCTGGCTTGGGCTCCCCCTGAGCAGACCTGGCAAGGTTCAGGTTTGCACTGGGGAGTCCAGAAAAGCTTCATATGAGCTTCTTAACTGGGTTTGCACCACTGTGGTGCTTTTGACTTCACTGGAACAATGCCACTCGGCTTCAGCTGAGGAATTAGACCAAGATGTTTATCCGACTCTCCCATACCTTTCTTGGAACTAGAAAAGAGGGCTGGGAATTTTGAAGGAGCAGGCTTCCTGCTCTGTGTGTGGCCAGATGGCCAACAAAGTGAGCTCTGTCTGAAGCAGTTTGACTTGTGCTCTCTCCTGAGTGAACCCCAACAAGCTCAGGAGCTTGAAAGGAGTGGGGAAGAATAGCAGGGAAACGTTATATTCTGTAGAAACTGAGGAATGTTTGTGGCAGGCTTGGGGGTTTTTTTTCTGTATACATAAAAAAAAAAGTTTATATAAACTGGCTAACCAGTTTACTTTTTGGCCATTCTGTCCACTCAGCCTGGTATTTGTGCCTTCCCCTTGCCTTGGCAGCTGAAAACCTGTGTTTTGCTCAGGAATGATGTCTAGGCACATTCAAACCTGACAGTCTGTTTTGTTTATCATCCGTTTATCAACTTCTGTAGATAAATTTGAAAGCAGGTGAGACAATAATAAGCATAGGAGGGACATGTGTGTTCAGAACAGCTTATTTGACTAAATATTACAAAACAACTCCTCAGCCTGAGCCTAGACCTCCTGGCTCCCAGCAAATCACTCTCCCCAGCTGCCCTAAGCAGGATTTGCAAAACATTTTGAAAGCAAAGAGAGGAGGAAAACGCCACAGAATAGCCTGAACCTCTCTCCTACTTCTTGTCTCAGAGCATTTTGTAGCTACTGGGGGATGACTGTCCACAGAATCCTTAAAGGCTTTGTTTTACTTCACTATAAAGTGTCCGACCTTGCCTGCCCATCCTGCAAACTGAAGTGTAGAGAAGACAAAATGCCACACGAAACAAGCTGGGCTGGCACAGAGAGTGTTCCCTCCTCCCCAAACAACTGCTCTGTGCAGAGCTGGTCATAGCCCCCCTGCGGGCCCACGGCTGATGCCCTTCAGCATCTCAGACTTGTGGACACAACGCTCCCTTTTCCTTTGCTCCTGTGTTCCAGCTGAGCAAGGAAATTGAGTTTGGGTGATCTGGTCATTAGCTGTGACCAAGTAACCACTGCAATCAGCAGGTCTTTACAAGTGCAGGCTGTTGGTGTGTGCCTCTTAAAAGACACTGATAATGATTCATCCCCTGTGAATTGGACCACTAGAAAAAAATACAGTAACTCCCAACATCCCGTATGGATCCAGGGAAAGAAAGGGTATAGAGCTGTTGTGAAACAGCTCAACCGTTCCCAGTAAAGCTGGAGCTGTGGGGATGAAAGCCATTACTTTCATTTCCTGCGTGTTTTTGGATTAGTCAATAAGCCACAGAGGGTGGCTGCTGGATCTCTGGTAGTTCTCGGCATAAGGAAAACAAGAAAGCATTACATAAGATAGAGATGTTTATTTGTAGTGGGCCCAATTAGGAAATTTAACAGAAGTCCTGTGTCAGGAGTGTTAGGATAGAGTTCAGAGAAGCATCTGGCCACCTGAGTTATATCTAAGCTTCTCTAATTCAAACTCTCAGGGGATTTTCAACAGCTTAGGCCAGAGTAGAACCATTTTGCAGTAAATTCCCTATGTTCATCTTGTGGGAATTCACCCAAAATTCACAGTCAGGGTACAAGTCCCAGAAAACTATCTAAAAAAAAAATATTTTTGCTGGCCTAGCTTATGTGGCTAAATGAAATTTAAGTCAATTCAGATCATAGAGTCCAATCGTTAACCCAGCACTGCCAGGTCACCACTAAACCATGGCCCTCAGCACCACATCTCCATGGCTTTGAAACCCCTCCTGGGATGGGGACTCTACCACTGCCCTGGGCAGCCTGGGACAGGCCCTGACAGCCCTTTTAGGGAACTTAGTCTAGGTGATCCTGCTCTGGCAGGGGGATTGGACTAGATGATCTTCTAGGTCCCTTCAAATCCCTAACATTCTGTGATTCTGTGAAGACATTTTTCTTCATGTCCAATCTAAACCTCCCTTGGCACAACTTGAGGATATTGCCTCTTGTCTATCACTTGTTCCCTGGGAGAAGAGATTAACCCCACCTGGCTCCAATCTTCTGTCAGGGAGCTGTTGAGAGTGAGAAGGTCTCCCTTGAGCCTCCTTTTCTCCAGGCTCAACAGCCCCAGGTCTCGCAGCTGCTCCTGACAAGACTTGTGTTCTAGAACCTTCTCCAGATTCATTGCCCTTCTCTGGACACACTCCAGCCCCTCCTTCTTGGAGCGAGGGGCCCAAAACTGAATCCAGGATTTGAGGTGTGACCTCCCCAGTGCCCAGTACATGTGGACATTCCCTGCCCTAGCCTGGCTTCCCTACTTGACAGCTTACCACTTAACAACTCCATTAATTGCTTTCAATTCCCTTTTACCTCACAGGAAGCGACATCTAAGTTTGCCAATCTGGACAGCAGTGTGAAAGAAAATCAGAAAAGGACACAGAGACGACTGCAACTTCAAAAAGATATGGTAAATTTGCACACACACCTCCCCCCACACCCCTTTTTGAACTGGTAAGGTGATTAAGTCTTAATTGGTGAATTATATAAGAAGCAAACATCTAGAAAGCTGTTTAAGAAAGCAAGTGTGCAGTAGGTGATGCTCTTGTTTGTGCCCTCTGTTAAGAAAAACAATCAGGTCGATTCTATCGATGAGCTGATACAGTGGAAGTGAACCTGCAGTACTGGGTCCAGCTCTGGGACCCCCTAACTGTTTTGGCCTGAGTTTTAAGTCTTCCAGACATATATTAAACCTGTTATGTAAAAGGGTAGTCAGTGATTGAGGAATATAAACATGTGTTCATCAATTTCAACTGTCTTTTTTCCTTCCTATAAGAATTCCATTAACTATTCCTTCTATTCTTTAGAGATACAGGGTGAAAGCCACAGCATTTTCACGTAGTCAAGTATGTAATATAAATACTGAAATTCCTGCAATCATGAAAATTAGCTCTGGCCAGAGTAGAAATCTCATTTACTTTTAAACAAGCTCATGAAGCTTCTGACATACCAGCTTGAAAACTGCACAGGCATCTACAGAGATGGCTTTGTTAAATGTGTCCAGTTTCCAGTCTGCTGGTGAAATGGCTTTTGTCTCCCAGTTGGCAAAGATTTAAAAGGACAGGGGGAGAGCAATCTGGGATAGGGAGGCAAAAGTGCTGATTTTTTATTTATTTTTTTTTGAAAACTACAGATCCTTTTGGATGGTAGAAACAAGCATCTCCTTCTCAAGTGTAGAAGCAGCCTGAACTCTTACAACTGCTAGTAGCTGAGAAAGTTTAACTTTTGAATAATTGCAATTAACATGCAGTGAATGACTGGAGAAGGTGGTCACTTCTTGGGAGAAAAAAAACTGTGCTTGATTTGACTGGACTGTCACAGGGTAAAATGACATCATTAAGTAAAAATCCATTGGAATGAAGCAGAGAGGGAAACTGCTTAGACTGGCCAGGACCATTCCCTANGGTAAGGTGATTAAGTCTTAATTGGTGAATTATATAAGAAGCAAACATCTAGAAAGCTGTTTAAGAAAGCAAGTGTGCAGTAGGTGATGCTCTTGTTTGTGCCCTCTGTTAAGAAAAACAATCAGGTCGATTCTATCGATGAGCTGATACAGTGGAAGTGAACCTGCAGTACTGGGTCCAGCTCTGGGACCCCCTAACTGTTTTGGCCTGAGTTTTAAGTCTTCCAGACATATATTAAACCTGTTATGTAAAAGGGTAGTCAGTGATTGAGGAATATAAACATGTGTTCATCAATTTCAACTGTCTTTTTTCCTTCCTATAAGAATTCCATTAACTATTCCTTCTATTCTTTAGAGATACAGGGTGAAAGCCACAGCATTTTCACGTAGTCAAGTATGTAATATAAATACTGAAATTCCTGCAATCATGAAAATTAGCTCTGGCCAGAGTAGAAATCTCATTTACTTTTAAACAAGCTCATGAAGCTTCTGACATACCAGCTTGAAAACTGCACAGGCATCTACAGAGATGGCTTTGTTAAATGTGTCCAGTTTCCAGTCTGCTGGTGAAATGGCTTTTGTCTCCCAGTTGGCAAAGATTTAAAAGGACAGGGGGAGAGCAATCTGGGATAGGGAGGCAAAAGTGCTGATTTTTTATTTATTTTTTTTTGAAAACTACAGATCCTTTTGGATGGTAGAAACAAGCATCTCCTTCTCAAGTGTAGAAGCAGCCTGAACTCTTACAACTGCTAGTAGCTGAGAAAGTTTAACTTTTGAATAATTGCAATTAACATGCAGTGAATGACTGGAGAAGGTGGTCACTTCTTGGGAGAAAAAAAACTGTGCTTGATTTGACTGGACTGTCACAGGGTAAAATGACATCATTAAGTAAAAATCCATTGGAATGAAGCAGAGAGGGAAACTGCTTAGACTGGCCAGGACCATTCCCTAGCTCCTTCTCTGGTAGCAAGCAGGTAACCAAGGACCTTGTCCCTGGTGCTCAGTGCTGCTTCCACGAGCAGGGTGACCCACTGGTAGAAATGGGGGTATGGTGTCAATACTGTGCATAAAACCACTTGGCAAGGTTTGAGAGACCATCCTGCTCTCAGTAGAATTTGATATACATTTTAGATTAGATACTGAGGATGATGTATTGAAAGAAAATGTATTATAAAACCACTGTTTGGTTAAGCAGACTACTTTTAATTCATCTTCTTATATAGGAGTATTTTAGCATCCTAATTATTACCATTTCTCAGGCATTAATCGAGCACTGCTCTGATCATTTGCAGGGAGTAATGCAAGGCACGGTACCTTATCTTGGCACCTTCCTCACTGATCTCATCATGCTCGACACAGCCTTCCAGGACTATGTTGAGGTAATTTGAAGCCATTTTCTGAATCCTAAACTTCCTCCCTGATTGCTGATATACTCAGTGCTTCAGTATTGACTCAGATGTGTCTGGTCACTAAAGTGACTGAAGACTTTATTTCTTTTTAGCTAAACAAGAAGGGGACATTAATCCAGCATGGGAAGGGGAAAAGGATTGCAAGAGAGTGGCTGTTTGATGGAGACTGAGGATGGGGCCAGTTTTCAAGGGTGTTTGTCTCCAAGGTTTTCAAAGCCCTGAATACTGGCCACGTTCACAGGCAGTTGAGGAGCTGTGCTGTGGGAGCTCAGCCCTCCTCGTGTAAATCCCACCTCTCCCTGGGCTGGTGATGGCTGCTGGTTGGTTTGGTTGAGGGTTAGTTTCGTGGTTTCCCTTCATCCATGCTTTTGTCCAGTTGGTGTTTCTGAGATTTGCCCTGAACACTGGTAAACTCGGGCCTCCCAGCACAGGCACAAGCCAAGCTTGTGTCTCCCCTGCAAGACCCCTCAGTGCTCTCTGGGTGTGATCTTGGCACCACTCTGAGCATTCCTGTATCAGCTTCTCTTCTTGGGCACAGTGCCATGTAGGCCAGGAGGACAGAGCCTGTGGAGACTGGGACAGATCAGTGCTGGGCTTTGGACCAGATCTTGGAATGGGTATTTTTAGAAGCTCCTTGCTCAGGGCAGGTCTTAGTTTTACATTAGCCTTTCTACTTCATCCTGTTTGTGATTACAGTGAACTAAGCACAAGGTCTTCTACCCTGATCACTTCTGTTTTCCTTCCAACAGGGTGGCCTGATAAACTTTGAGAAGAGGCGAAAGGTAAGTTGAATGTTCTGTGATATTTACTGATCCCCTTTTCCTGAGCATTCTCTTGGTGAGCCATTTGCTCAGGGCACTACAACAGCCACTAATTTGAACACAAGTCAGTGAGGAAAGAATATATCCCTGAAATGCTGTGAGCCTCTACCAAGCTGTGAGACGAGAACCTGCTTTAGATGTGTGCAACAGGAAAAGAGGAGCTGCAGGCCCCTGACTTCCACAGGATTTACATCATTCCCTCTGTTTGGTGTTCATGGGAATATGTTATGTGTGTGTTACAGAGTCCCAACATAGTGGAGATGGGAAGGGGCCTCTGTGAGGTCATCTTGTCCAACCCCCCTGCTACAGCAGGGTCATCCAGAGCAGGTTGCATAGCATCACATCCAGGCAGGTTTTGAAAGTTGTCAGAGAAGACGACTCTGGACAGCCTGTGTGTTGGAAGTTCTATGAATTGAAATGGACTTGGTGGCATGAGAACTTTGCTTTCCAGGAGATACAGTCTGTAAATATCTTCCTTCTGCTGCAGTAAACAGTTTGTAGGTAAAAGGCTGCAGAAAGTGAATTAGTTACACAGGACTGAGAAGTCAGTGCTATCAGTCTTTCAGCCTGATCCTCATTGGTCAGAGATAAGTAATGCTAAGGAGGAGTAAAGGTACTGGGGTTACATCTGTCTGAATGAAGTCGTGCCAAATCTCCCATCTGGGGTCTGAAAGCAGACTTGGATTTGGCTGTGATGGAGACACTTCCTTCCCTTAACTGCTCCCAGCTCTGCAAACCACTTCTTGGACTTGCCTTCAGCTCAGGATGCTTCTAATGTCACACACAAGCTTCTCTGTGGCCACCAGTCCAGGTTCATACAAACCAGTGGCCCTCTGAACCACTTGGCCACTGGACATCCCCATTCCTGCATCCCAAGTCTGTAGCCTGCTCCAGCATAAGGGGGTTCTTAAGAAGTATTTTGGCAAAGTATGTATGTGAGTGGAGTTAGAGAAGAGCAATGTGTTCTGGTGACACGTATTAAGGGTAGCATTTCATGTTCCTCTTGTGCAAGTGAGTGCACAGCTTGCAAAGCTGGGGAGGATCAAATTCCTCCTTCATTGGGGGCATCCCTAATTATTACCCTTGCTTGTTCCCTGAGAACCACCTCAGAAAACAGCACAAATCTCAGAGCTGGTCTGGCCAGCATAAGGGTGAAGGGTAGGGTAAGCCGAAGAACTCATGCATGACCTTGTTTCTAGAGGAACAGCCAGCAGTGCTGCAGTTCAGCAGGTTTGCCCCAGCATTACACTTCAGTTAGTGCTTGGGAAAAGCTCTGTGGTAAAGTTTGTCTTCTAATTTGTGCATGTCTGAGAAAATGTTCACATTGTGATCTATGTTAGGGATGCTGGAGTAAAAAAACAAACAGACATCACTGTCTGAAAAACTGGTTCTTGAAATAGTCACTTGACTGAACACTCAACTGAAACTGAACTTCAGGTCAAACTAAGTTTATCCTGGATCTGTTGTTGTGTGTTAGTACATGGATGAATTTGACTTTATCTTGTTTGCTAATATAATTAGTATTTCTTTCTTTCCTTAGGAATTTGAAGTAATTGCCCAAATTAAGCTCTTGCAGTCTTCATGTAACAGCTATTGCTTGAGACCGGATAAAACATTTATCCAGTGGTTCAAGAGACAGCAGCATTTAACTGAGGAGGAGAGGTAGGTTCTCAGTCCAGCTGGTGAAACAGGCTTTTCTAACCCCACACTCCCCCCTCAGGTAGGTTATGTCAGCCCTTAGCTATCCCCTGGCAGCAACTGACAAGTACTGCTGCTTGGGGAGAGTGGAAGGACATCTGCCTTCTGCTAAACAGCTGCAGAAAACCTGTTCAACTCTTCGTTTTCAGATTAGAAACCAGGCTTCTGACTTGGAAATAGAGTCCGTTGTGTCCGGGCTGCCCATGCACAGACACCCGCAGGGGAAGGGCCGCCGAGAAGCAGCCAGCGAGCGCTCGGCTGCTGGGTACGGCAGCAGGTAGCCAGGGAAACGAGAGCCGGCCGAGCGCTCGCCACACCCACGCCACCCAGTGGTCGGGGAGGGCTCTGCAGCCTCGCTGCGTGCTGTGCCACTGCCCGTGCCACTACACCAACCCAAGAGGATTTATTTATTCACGGCAGTTAGGTGTTAAATATTAGTGCAAGCACGGATACTGCATTGTCCCGAGGCAGAGGAGGGGGAAAAAAAAGCTTATCCAAGATTCATTTTAAGTATTTTGATTGGTTTTTTAAAAAAATACAATGATGAACATCATCTAAAAAAAGCAGTTCAAAAAAATATTGTAAAGAACTGAAATAGCCCCTTTGTCACATTAGAGACAGAAATATGTTCCTCCCTGTGGGGTTGCAGCTTTCTGTGAGGTGGGAATAACTGCAGGTTGCTCAAGCTTCTCCAATATTGCTACTTCAAGATACAGACCTGATAGTACTGTCTGTAAAAATGAACCCTGTGGCCTCTGTTCTGCAGCTACAGCCTTTCACGAGAGATTGAAGCCACTGCTGACACCAGCACCACGTCACCTAAAGCTCGGAAAAGCATGGTGAAGAGGTTCAGCCTGTGAGTACCATGGGGCAGAGGGTGTTTAGTGTGTGGTCATATGAACCTGAACAAATCAAGCAGCTGAAGACACTGCCTGGGAATCTGGTTTTACTTTTGGGAAATACAGCTAGAAATACATATTTCTGTCTGGAGCTGTCCCTTTCTATTGTTAGAAGTCATCATGAGGATTATTAATGGTGAGATAAAAAACAAACAAGCCTTCCTAGGGTGTCAGAAAAAAGGAAGGATTTTATTGCTGGATTATAAATTCCGTATCTCTTGTGTAACAACTTCCCTGAATGAATGAGCAAAGCAGAGCAAATAAGGATAAAGTCTGGCCTATTAATAGTCTATTTTGCTGTACCCATGCAAAAACTCCTTGCAGGATTTTACCATGAGAATTCAGGTGAGCAAAAAGACAGCTGATAATAGAAACAATCTGCCTAACTGCCTTCAAATCAAAGAAGTAAAAAAATTCATGGGGATGTGGTCCAGTTTAATGTGATACCACAAAGACTCAAACAGGAGGTGGATGGAGATTGGCCTTGTCCCCGCTTTTCTGACTGGTTCAGTGCCACAGAGCTGGGATCTACCCACGGAGCTGGTTTGCCTCCTGAGGTCTTTGTCTAGAAACTTTCATCTGCACTCTGGATGCCCTTTGCAAATTAATATGGTATGAGAGCCTGGCATAATTCATCCAGCAACACCTCTCTCAGTGGTGTCATTAACTGCGTGCTGTCGTAGGATCTAATTCACCTTCCTTCCCTGCTTTATATATTGTACCCGTTTGTTTCCTTTGACACTCCTTTAAATTTACTTGACCTGCATTTAGAAATGAGTTTTGTAGAGTGACAGCCTATAATTTGCACCTTGTGATCTCCTCATGGTGTCCATCTCCATTCAGACTCTTAGAGAGAAACAGGTGTCTGTGACACCTTTACAGTGTGGGGATGGATGTGACTGCAACAGACCACTCAAGATAGGAAAATAAGTATGTAAGATTTTTCAACCAAGTAAGAGCCTTGCTCAGCCCAGCTCTCTTCTGCTCTCGCTCACTGGCTTTTGCACTCTTTTCTACACTAGGCTGTTTGTAGGCCCCGATGTGATCATCCATACCACACCTGTGAAAGAGCAACTCCCACCTTTTCCACATGGGAGTCCTGATGAAAGCTTATATTTGAAAAGCATTTCATCCATTGAGCTCAATCACCCCGAGGATTCCTACACCGCTCCCAAAGGCACTTTCGATGACCCTCAGGAACAGGTATGATCTGGGCCTTATTGCCAGCATAGAAAGCCACAAGAGCCTTTCCACACTGCACGCAGCCCCTCAGTGCTGGCCTGGGCCTGCTGGCCTTGAATAGAACACTGGTTTTAGTGGTAGTGGAAAAACTTTAGAAACACACTTGTGAAAATGGAAGCAATCCAGTCTGGATTTCTGCATCGTGCTCCTTCATGGCACACAACAGTGTGACATTAGCAGTGACATGTGCAAAACAAAACCAAATGAAAGAAGAGATGTAAGATCAACAGCTAGTCATTTCCTCCTGTAATATCTTGGGTTTAATGAGTTACGTGGCTGTCAGCAGCCTGCTATTGTGCCCATCACAACTGGCTGTAGCAGGAGTAGTAGTATGACTTGAGCAGCCACGTGCTCACCAAGGACAGCCCAGCTACAGTGAACTGTGCCTGCCCACTGGGAAAGGAGTTTTCTAGGTGGGACAGTACAGGTGCATGAGGAACAGACTAATCCTTGGCAAGGTAAAGCAGCTGCACTTGACCAAGTGAGGGGCAGGATTGACCTGCTGTGAGCTCCCTGCTGCCAAGATGAACACCTCAGTTTAATTCCACTGGGGAAGTGGATGCTGCTGCACCTCCTCCTGCACACCAGCACATGCAAACAGTGTCTTACACAGTGTGCCAGGAAATCCCTGGTTTTGCAAAGAAGGCAAAAGTCTACACCCCACAGAGCAGCAACTGGGGCACCTCACAGCAAAACAGGAGTAGACCCAAACGTGTGTTGGTGGAGAGAGCAGATAGGCCTGGAATGGACTCTTCCCATCCAGAGATGAGCTATACAAATGGGAAACCAGCAGAAAGGATCTGGTAATGGGGTCCACAGAGACACTGTTACTACAGGCTCATCCCCTTTGAACTTTCAAGTTGCACCAGAGGAGGTTT
>VYZU01013201.1:8357-19575 GCA_013401355.1 Ceyx cyanopectus
TCACAGAGTTTCCTGTTATTTTGGCTTTTGTTCTCATTGAGAACAAATGGTATTAATTTGGAATTAATGGAATTTTAACTTCTATTTTTATAGACTGAAGCAACATTTGTATTACATAAGATCCTGATACTTTAGAAACACTGTATTTCTTCTTTGTTATTGCTGATCATATTTTTTGTGAGTTTGTTTACTCTGAAATTAATGCAAATTTACTTTCTTCAAATTTGTTTGGAGTTTTTTTTCCTCCTACCTGCATAAATTTGCATCATCCAGTCAACAAGCAACAAGTGTAACTCTGAGTACACTGAAAACTTTCTGGGAGTGCTATCAGACTGATTAATGTATCAGTGAGGTGGACAACAGAGATATTTAACAATCTTTATTCCGAGCAATGGAATGTAAATTGCATGCTTCAGAGCAGAGGATGAATATTTTTCTTTTTTCAAGACAAAAAATTTGCATTTCTCTGTTCTTTCTCCTCCCCCCTTTGCTTACAAGTCCACCAAGAGGCGTGCACAGATGCCTGCTGCCAGAGAGGGATGCTGAACCTGTCGGTCAAACAAGGCTCCCAGAGGAAAGCTTTTCAGGTCCCCCAGTGAAACAACCTCTGCACTGCACCACGGCGTGAAATCAGCAGTGAAAAGCCCCATGGCTCTTGCTGTTTAGTAATGCAGAATATGTCCTTCCTGATGGTGCTGCTAGTGCTGGGAGGGAAACAGAAAGCCAGGGAAGAGAAACAAAGCAGCAATTTAGACATTTAGAATTTAGAATGTCTAAAATTTATCTAGACATCAGACAATTGCTAAATTTTATAAATCTAGAATTTAGAAAATTTAGCAATTTAGAATGGCCCCCCCTTTCATTTTTTTCCATCATCTCTGATTGGTGGTCTGTAAAACCACAGTGCTGTGGGGGATACAAGCAAAAAAAACCATTTAGCTGCATCTCTTTGCTTCAGAAATGTATGTGTGGATTTGCAGGGTGATGGATAAGGAGAGTCATCTGTTATCAGAGAAGTTCACTAGTTTCACTCATAAAACAGCCAGAAAAGAAGTCGATTTTTCTCAGAGGGAGCAGTGCTGCTCTCACAGACACTTTAGGTTGCAGAGCAAGATGGTGTTTATAACAGAGCCCTGTGTGGTTATCTGAAGCTGCCTTGGAACAGATTGGAAGGGGAAAGTGCCAGCTTGAAGAGGCTTTTCCTTGTCTGTTTGAGATGAAAAGAATCATGTTTTCTCAAGGAGAATTCTGTGCATATATAAAATGTCAAAATATTTATGCTCATCTTTACATTAGAAGTATTATGTAATGATTAGAGCAAATAGTGATTAGCAAATGCAAAAACAGTTTATGAGAGAGATTTTAGAATGTAAGATGGGCTTCTTTTCACACAATTGTAGAAACATGGAATCAGACAGGTTGTAAAAGACCTTTAAGATCACTGTAACTGTAAAGTTATTGATCAGTATCACTCCTGCTGGAAACAAATTGCAAAAGCCCATTTGCAGTTGTAATATCTGGAAGGGAAAAGCTGTTGCATTTTGTAGACCCATATTGTTAGCATAAATATTACTGTTATTTTTACTAGATTGCCTTCTTTGGACCCTATCTGTGTGGAAAGTAGCAGGGAACAGTGATCTAGAAAGAGCAGGGAGTTAAAGTGAAAAGTTTCTGCCATGTTGCTTCCTCTGGGTTATAGATGGAAAGATGGATTATTATCTTGGAGAAGCTTTAAAAGCAGAAAGAAAGAGTTGTCATGACTGATCTGTGATAGACCAGTGCAAAGGATGCAAACATGACACATCAGTTTATTGTTAAACTTCCTGAAGGAAGAAGGTTTAGACAGAGAAGCAAAACTGCTGTTTTTTAACTCAGGTAGTCCATTTCATTATTTGTTAGTATGGTAGCTACACCACCAAATAATTCCTTACATAAGCAGTAGCACAGAAGGAAGCAGGAAGGCACTAAGAAATTAAAGCTATTATTATCAGAAGTCTAGACAAGAGCTTCTTACACTTTTTAGACTGCATCATTTTTCATTTGATTTCAAATAATTTTTGTGCACAGTAGTGTTCAGGCTTGTCTTGCTGCTTTGAATGTCCAGTGCTGCACCTTATGTCTGGACAGGTAAACCTCAGAATGCAGAGATCTAGAATAAGGGCTAGGAAGAGGGTTGTTTTTTTTTTTAAAAAGAGAGCTATTTGCACTTGATGCAGTTCATAAAAACAAGGTAGGAAAATTATCTTTAAGGCAACAGATTGAACAGGGATAATTGGAACAACAATTTTAAGACCAGAGTAGATTGGTAAATGAGACAACAATGGAAAAAAGGAGAATATAAAATAGCAAATAAGTGATGGTAGAATAGCTACTGCACTGACACATAACCAAAATATTTGTAGCTATTATAAGCATTTCAGAAGACCTTCAAGAAGATCAGAAAGTGCTGCTGGGGCATCTTCAAAGTGAGAGGTTCACATTTAAGGCTTTCCCCCAGAGAGTAACTCATTGCTGATACAACTTGAAATAACTTCCACAGGAGAGAGAAGGCATCATAAAATACTTGAGGGGATTCATCTTGAATGTAGCAGGTTTAAGTTCAATTCCTTGTTTCAGAATCTGTTTGAAAACTGGTCAGTAATGAACTAATATCTGGGAGCCAATTTTTTTACATCAATGGCCATGATTTTGATTTGGTACCAAAGAATTAAAGGATGAAAAGCATCCTGGGATCGTTCTTCAGCCCTTTCAAGTAAACACTTCTGCTGATAAAGTTTGACATGCCAGACAACTAAGCCATACAGATAGATATCAAGCTATCAGTGTTGAAAGTTATTTTCACTCTAAAAGTTCTAAATTTTAAACTCTGTTTCTGCTAAAATGTGGTATTTTTTAATTTATTTTTTTTTTAATAGTAGCTTCCTTTCCAAATATTTTATGTCAGAATGGTTCCTTAACTTTCAACACCTTCAGTGGTACTCATCCTCAGTACATGAGTACATGCACAATTTTTCTGGTGACCTTCACTTTCTGTTTAATACTGGGAAGGCTACACAGACTTCCAGAAAACTTGACCTGAAGTTTTTGTCAAGGATTTTAGTCTTTCTGGTGCTCCAGTGCAGGCTGTTGGAGTATATGGAGATTGGAAAAGGTGGTTTTTCAGAGACTAACGCAGTCAGAACAGCTTTTTGTACAACTTTTTGAATATTTTTCCTCCATTTTAGGAACAAAGCCTGTATTGCTGCTCTGTATATGCAAAGGTCTGGACAGACTGAACTGATATACTGTGACTAGCCCTTTCCCTATCTCTGTTCCAGGAAAGACTAAACCTAAGACATAAAGCTTCCTTTATTTGCTTTGGGTATTGAAGGCAAATCAAATTGCTAATTCCACTTAAAATGGTGTCCCTGATGTCTACTGAAATGAACTGGACAATTAAGGAAAGGATATGATTGTTTTAAAGCTCATGTTTTTTGTTAGCTCTCCAAGAGTTCCACTTCTGAAAACGCCTTTTACTGTAAGTTCCGACTTGCTGTTGGCAGGTTTGCATAGCTGTGGAGAGAAGTACTGCCTGGCCACGTGTGTGCTTTCAGTCTCCACACCCAAGTAAAATACACAGTCAATGCAGCTATTTGCTGTAATAGTTTAAACTGTGCTGCTCAACTTTGCAGCCAGTAAAGCTTCTCAGAAACGTTCTATTCCAGTCTGAAATAACCATTGAAATGACCAGAGCACTCTCCAAAGCACTGGTAACAGAGAAAAGGCAGGTGTGTGTTTTGCAGAACACCCAAAGTGTGTCTTCAGTGGACATTTTCTAGACAATAACCCTTCCTCAGAGTTAGCATATATATAATGCACTGGATCTGGAACATAGGTGGACAGCTGAGATCCAGCCTATGTGTATTCATACTTGGTTTTGAGTAGTGTAAATATATATGGATCCAATCTAGTACTGTGTATATGAGAAATTCTATAAATATAGACATGCATGTCAAAAAGACTTTTTTTCTGGTGCAATAAGTATGTCTCCACTATTGCCAGGAGGAGTAGGTGTTATTAACTCCCAACAATGACAGTATTTTTCAAGATCGTATGACTAACAAAGGAAAAGGTTTTTGGATGTGTGTCTAAATTTCTGTTCCAGCTGCAGTAAATACTCTGAACAGTTATTTTCTTTATGCTATGCTGGGAAGTTTGGGTTGCAGGGTTTGAATCTCAGCTCTATATAACCATTGCAGTAGAGGTTGAAGGTGAATAAATGATAATATGGTACTTGGAATAAAATGGTTTTGTTAACAGACCAGTGAACATTGTCTATTTGCACAGGAGTAGTGGTTAAACCTCTGCTGACTTTACTCCACAGCTTGATGAAATAGTTTCTTGCTTGGGAAGGCAATGTGACTCTAATCTTCAGGCTGATCAGTGAAAAGAACATTTAACTTTCTGTAGTTCCCAGTAGTGCTTGGGGTGGTGTTTCTGTGATCCAGTGACACGGTGTTAAATGGTGTTTGGACCTGGAGTCAATAAGGTGGAAAATGGGATGGCATATAAACAGGTGAGGAAATTGCCTTCTGCAGTAAGAAATACTGAAAATATTTCTTCTAATCTACCCATGGCTTGGCTTGCCCTCTCTCTGACATCATGACTCAGTGACACAATCTTATTCTCAGGAGAAGTGGATTTTTAAAGCCTATGATGAACTTCCTGTGGGCCAAACAAACAAAATGGAGAAGAAATGGGGTCATTTGTGGTTGGTTCTTTATTTCTTTTCCTGACATTTCTCTGCCTCTTGATTCTTCCTAGTGCCTGGAGCCCTGCAAAGAGTCCTGGGACCTGAAGAAAAACCATTGCCAAAGCTTCTGTGAGGTACGTCAGCCTGAGGGCACTATTTCTCACTTACTTTGGCTGCCTCTTGCATTTAAATTCTTAGCTTCGAGGAGACAGCTAACATGGGATTTTTACAGCATTCCCCATCATTGCAATGGATGCATATACAACAATTTAGCCACATTGTCTGATTTAAAAACAAAAACAACAAAAAAAGTTGGGTTTTTTGGTTTGTTTTTTTTTTTGGTTTTTTTCTGACCAAATGAAAGTTTGAAATAAAGTTGAAGTTCTAAGACTTGATTCAGTCACATTTCCATAGCCTTTCTCAGAAGGTGCTGTTAAATCCCTCCTGGAAGATGCTATTTCTACCACATGTCCTTTCTGGCCATGTGTAAGAAAGAGTGTCTTTGTTTAAAAGANGTGCAGGCTGTTGGAGTATATGGAGATTGGAAAAGGTGGTTTTTCAGAGACTAACGCAGTCAGAACAGCTTTTTGTACAACTTTTTGAATATTTTTCCTCCATTTTAGGAACAAAGCCTGTATTGCTGCTCTGTATATGCAAAGGTNACCAAATGAAAGTTTGAAATAAAGTTGAAGTTCTAAGACTTGATTCAGTCACATTTCCATAGCCTTTCTCAGAAGGTGCTGTTAAATCCCTCCTGGAAGATGCTATTTCTACCACATGTCCTTTCTGGCCATGTGTAAGAAAGAGTGTCTTTGTTTAAAAGATAAAATGTCTTTTTGTGAACATCCTTGTGCAGAGTGCTAGAAAAGATGGGTTTTCCTGTATGTGCAAATCAGTCTCATTTCTAAAATAATATATCTCCAGGAGTAACTGGATTGTGGGCTGCTAGATCAGAAGACTCCCATAAAAATACATAATTATTCAGACCAACCCTTTGGAAATCATGTATCAGAATAGCCTTGTGAATAAGCAAACCTAAATCAATTAAAGTAGTACAAAAAGGAAATGGCTTTATTGGATTGAAAAAGTGGCACTACTGAGTTGATGGAAGTCAGCTGTTAGCATTACTTTAGCATTTTTTTAGTAAAAAAATGAAATATTTACTCAATAGAAAGTTGCTTTATAACTAAATCACTATAAAGATACAAATTTATTCATATAGAAGTACATNATTTCAGAAGACCTTCAAGAAGATCAGAAAGTGCTGCTGGGGCATCTTCAAAGTGAGAGGTTCACATTTAAGGCTTTCCCCCAGAGAGTAACTCATTGCTGATACAACTTGAAATAACTTCCACAGGAGAGAGAAGGCATCATAAAATACTTGAGGGGATTCATCTTGAATGTAGCAGGTTTAAGTTCAATTCCTTGTTTCAGAATCTGTTTGAAAACTGGTCAGTAATGAACTAATATCTGGGAGCCAATTTTTTTACATCAATGGCCATGATTTTGATTTGGTACCAAAGAATTAAAGGATGAAAAGCATCCTGGGATCGTTCTTCAGCCCTTTCAAGTAAACACTTCTGCTGATAAAGTTTGACATGCCAGACAACTAAGCCATACAGATAGATATCAAGCTATCAGTGTTGAAAGTTATTTTCACTCTAAAAGTTCTAAATTTTAAACTCTGTTTCTGCTAAAATGTGGTATTTTTTAATTTATTTTTTTTTTAATAGTAGCTTCCTTTCCAAATATTTTATGTCAGAATGGTTCCTTAACTTTCAACACCTTCAGTGGTTCTCATCCTCAGTACATGAGTACATGCACAATTTTTCTGGTGACCTTCACTTTCTGTTTAATACTGGGAAGGCTACACAGACTTCCAGAAAACTTGACCTGAAGTTTTTGTCAAGGATTTTAGTCTTTCTGGTGCTCCAGTGCAGGCTGTTGGAGTATATGGAGATTGGAAAAGGTGGTTTTTCAGAGACTAACGCAGTCAGAACAGCTTTTTGTACAACTTTTTGAATATTTTTCCTCCATTTTAGGAACAAAGCCTGTATTGCTGCTCTGTATATGCAAAGGTCTGGACAGACTGAACTGATATACTGTGACTAGCCCTTTCCCTATCTCTGTTCCAGGAAAGACTAAACCTAAGACATAAAGCTTCCTTTATTTGCTTTGGGTATTGAAGGCAAATCAAATTGCTAATTCCACTTAAAATGGTGTCCCTGATGTCTACTGAAATGAACTGGACAATTAAGGAAAGGATATGATTGTTTTAAAGCTCATGTTTTTTGTTAGCTCTCCAAGAGTTCCACTTCTGAAAACGCCTTTTACTGTAAGTTCCGACTTGCTGTTGGCAGGTTTGCATAGCTGTGGAGAGAAGTACTGCCTGGCCACGTGTGTGCTTTCAGTCTCCACACCCAAGTAAAATACACAGTCAATGCAGCTATTTGCTGTAATAGTTTAAACTGTGCTGCTCAACTTTGCAGCCAGTAAAGCTTCTCAGAAACGTTCTATTCCAGTCTGAAATAACCATTGAAATGACCAGAGCACTCTCCAAAGCACTGGTAACAGAGAAAAGGCAGGTGTGTGTTTTGCAGAACACCCAAAGTGTGTCTTCAGTGGACATTTTCTAGACAATAACCCTTCCTCAGAGTTAGCATATATATAATGCACTGGATCTGGAACATAGGTGGACAGCTGAGATCCAGCCTATGTGTATTCATACTTGGTTTTGAGTAGTGTAAATATATATGGATCCAATCTAGTACTGTGTATATGAGAAATTCTATAAATATAGACATGCATGTCAAAAAGACTTTTTTTCTGGTGCAATAAGTATGTCTCCACTATTGCCAGGAGGAGTAGGTGTTATTAACTCCCAACAATGACAGTATTTTTCAAGATCGTATGACTAACAAAGGAAAAGGTTTTTGGATGTGTGTCTAAATTTCTGTTCCAGCTGCAGTAAATACTCTGAACAGTTATTTTCTTTATGCTATGCTGGGAAGTTTGGGTTGCAGGGTTTGAATCTCAGCTCTATATAACCATTGCAGTAGAGGTTGAAGGTGAATAAATGATAATATGGTACTTGGAATAAAATGGTTTTGTTAACAGACCAGTGAACATTGTCTATTTGCACAGGAGTAGTGGTTAAACCTCTGCTGACTTTACTCCACAGCTTGATGAAATAGTTTCTTGCTTGGGAAGGCAATGTGACTCTAATCTTCAGGCTGATCAGTGAAAAGAACATTTAACTTTCTGTAGTTCCCAGTAGTGCTTGGGGTGGTGTTTCTGTGATCCAGTGACACGGTGTTAAATGGTGTTTGGACCTGGAGTCAATAAGGTGGAAAATGGGATGGCATATAAACAGGTGAGGAAATTGCCTTCTGCAGTAAGAAATACTGAAAATATTTCTTCTAATCTACCCATGGCTTGGCTTGCCCTCTCTCTGACATCATGACTCAGTGACACAATCTTATTCTCAGGAGAAGTGGATTTTTAAAGCCTATGATGAACTTCCTGTGGGCCAAACAAACAAAATGGAGAAGAAATGGGGTCATTTGTGGTTGGTTCTTTATTTCTTTTCCTGACATTTCTCTGCCTCTTGATTCTTCCTAGTGCCTGGAGCCCTGCAAAGAGTCCTGGGACCTGAAGAAAAACCATTGCCAAAGCTTCTGTGAGGTACGTCAGCCTGAGGGCACTATTTCTCACTTACTTTGGCTGCCTCTTGCATTTAAATTCTTAGCTTCGAGGAGACAGCTAACATGGGATTTTTACAGCATTCCCCATCATTGCAATGGATGCATATACAACAATTTAGCCACATTGTCTGATTTAAAAACAAAAACAACAAAAAAAGTTGGGTTTTTTGGTTTGTTTTTTTTTTTGGTTTTTTTCTGACCAAATGAAAGTTTGAAATAAAGTTGAAGTTCTAAGACTTGATTCAGTCACATTTCCATAGCCTTTCTCAGAAGGTGCTGTTAAATCCCTCCTGGAAGATGCTATTTCTACCACATGTCCTTTCTGGCCATGTGTAAGAAAGAGTGTCTTTGTTTAAAAGATAAAATGTCTTTTTGTGAACATCCTTGTGCAGAGTGCTAGAAAAGATGGGTTTTCCTGTATGTGCAAATCAGTCTCATTTCTAAAANATTCATAGAGAAGTACATGTTTGTGAAGGTTTTAATTTTTTCCCATTAAAAAAAATAGGAGTGACATGAATTGATATATTTGTCAGTCCATTTCTTTATAAAATGATTTTAAAGATCATGAAGATGATTAGGAAAAGATGTAATTTCAACTAAAAAAAACCAGATCACACGATGTGTAGATAGGGATTACTGGATTACTGATCTTTATAGTTACATTAGACAACAAAATACAAATTTCTTATGAAAACCAATCTTTGTAGGAGTTCTTTAACCCAGGTTAATTGCTGCTTCCTCATGTACAAAACTCCAGGGTAGTGTAATAAAGCAGTTTTAGTGTACCTAATTCAGGTCATTCTCATCTATCACTTCTCACTCAGGCTGTATGTTTCCAGAGATGGGTGAAAATACATATAAAATAGGTTTAAAGGGAAAGCATTTGTAGAACTTTGTTCCAGTGTAGTTAAAAACAGCGAGCATCCCTCTTTGATGAGTGTTTTGTGGTTGAAGCTAAATTTAAAACTTCAAAGGGCCATAATGAAGAGCAGCACATTTAGCAGCTAACTGAAAAATGAGCTGTGAAATAGGGTGAGGAGGAGAAGCCTTGAGGACATATTATGCCTCAGGGAGCTATAAAGTTTTTAATTAAGTAGCTGCAAATTTGTGATGTTTTAGGGTTTGAAATTCGCTTCACACACACACACATTAAAAAAAAATAAGCATAGGACCACTTTCCCACTCACGGATGCTCCACAGCC
This sequence comes from Ceyx cyanopectus, assembly GCA_013401355.1. NCBI lineage: Eukaryota > Metazoa > Chordata > Aves > Coraciiformes > Alcedinidae > Ceyx > Ceyx cyanopectus. The sequence goes on from VYZU01013201.1 coordinate 17,996, forward strand.
ATTGTTTGATGAAATTAAATGAGGCCATTTTCCTTTGAGAGTGTTTTCAATCTTTCAATCTGGAAGCAGCAATTTAACTTGATGTTTTCCAATGTCCCTCCTCATTATGTTACTTCTCACCTACTGAATAAATGTTAAAGGAACCTTATGTGTGAAGAGAAAAAAGGAGGCAGTTTACCCAATTCCTATTTTTTTCCATAAATTCAGTTTCCTTCAGGTTTAGCTTCTTAGCTGGTTAAGCACGGTGCATTGCAGTGGGGGAAGAGCAGGAGAGCATGTGCAGGGATCACTGAGGTCAGGAGGAGATACAAGAACTGCTAATTTTGGTAGCCTTTAGGCTGGTTAAGCTCTAACACCCAAATTAATCCTTGAAAGCCTAATTCAGAAATTCTGGACTGTTGTGTAAGGCAAGGTGGGAGGGGGAACAGTGGCACATTCTCAGACCACAGTGACCTGGAAGAATTAGCTGGCACAGTGTGAAACAGTGAAATCTTCTTTTGTGAGGACAGTAAAAATAAAGGAAGTAAAACGTGAATATGAATATTTTTTCACTGAACTAAATAAAGCACCAGGACTTGTTCTCCCAAAGATCTGATCTTAATCAATATATTTCGGGCTTATTTTCTGCTGGTCATTTGATCAGAAATTTAGTTCCAGTTCCATGAAGAGTGATACAATTGTTGGTATGCTGGCAAGAGCATAAATATGCTGAAAAAAACTTCTCTTAGCCCACTGAGTTCAAACAGTATAATGAAGCAAGATTTCACTTATTTCTCTAGAGTGGCATTACATCAGATATGGGTAAAGTACTGTGGGTAAAGTATTATGAAGTACAAGGGCTGGAATGTGGGGCAGTCCAAAAAAACAGACTGTCTGACCATAGCTTCCCCTTTGTTTTGGGAATGTTTTTAATCTGTCATTGAGCAACTCTGTAGCCAGCCTATGTGAGGAAAACAAGGGAAAGCTGGCAGATACAAACAACTTTATTCCATTAAAGGTGGTGGTCTTACTTGAGGGAATTCATCATTCTGTACTTGGAATGCTTGTTTTAGAAGTGGCTTGTATATATAAATCTTCAGGGATAGTCTTGCAAAAGCTGGAAATTTTCCTTTAGGAGGTCTTGGAAAATGTACAATTTTTTTTTATTATTTTTTTTTTTTCTGTTGAAAACTTTATACAATTCTTTTGTTTTCCTTTTAGCCTCTTTTCCCCAAGAAGAATTATGAATGCTTAACTAGCTGTGAGTTCCTGAAGTACATCCTGTCTGTGAAGCAGGGGGACTGCCCAGCACCTGAGAAGGCCAGTGGATTTGCAGCTGCCTGTGTGGAAAGCTGTGAAGCTGATGGTGAATGCTCTGGAGTGAAGAAATGCTGTTCCAATGGGTGTGGCCATACCTGCCAGGTTCCAAAGAATCTGTACAAAGGTAGAGATGATGAATATGTACTCTTATTAATGACTTCAGGCCATAAGAAAGTCCTCCAGGAAACCAGGACTGTCACTTTGCAGGAGTTTGTGTGAATGGAAAGAGAAAGAAAAGGTGTCTGTGGAAAGCAAGAGGAAAATGTTGCTTAGTTTTCTGT
>VYZU01013202.1:0-42651 GCA_013401355.1 Ceyx cyanopectus
TGAAAATGAAAGATGGATGTCATTTATAACAAGGAGAGGCTCAACTGCTGGTGAAAAAAGAAGTGTGAAATTACAGTATCAGTGTGAGGGAGAGATATGAGCCCACATTCCCTAGGAGAGAATTTGAATGTGCATAATTCTTTTCCATTCATGAGTGGCATTTAAGGGGCAGCTTTTGGAAGCTGAGAGGAAGACCCAGAAGAAAAGCAGCACTTAGGAGTGGAGAAAGTATTTCTGACCTGAGTATTTGGGACTATTTTTGATACATCAGCTTGGATTGGGCTAGGGAGATGTGCATGAACAACCCTGATGAACAGTTGTGGTTCCTAGTGTGTCCTGCCCACAGCTAATTCTGAAGACCAAAAAAATAAAATCCTTTTGGGGTTAAATAAATAAATAAGAGCCGTGTACAACTATTTGGTTGGCTTTCCTCTTTACAGGAGAATATAGCAGCCCTGGCTAAGGAGGAGATTTGGCTGTGGCCAGGGATACTAGTCTCTTGCACTCATGAGAATGTAATTTATTTTTAAAGAGCACTTTAATATAGCATAACAATGTTACCACACATCTTGCTCAGGCAAAGAAATTTTCCAATCTATGTTCTGTGCCAGGTAGAGTGACTATAAAATGAGTTACTGTACCTTACATTTCTGCCTTGGCTATAGTGACAGGAAACGAATTAGACAAATTCTGACCATGTCTTCTGGACCCAAATCCACATTATTTGGACGCTTAAGAATTACCAGCTAGGTGAGAGCTCATGTTTCTGGTGGGAGTTGGATTTAAAGGATGAAATAAATGATAAAGGAGTGGAGAGTAAAGGGCCACTGTGGGGCCCAAACCAGTAAAGCAGCAGCATTTAAATGCTTTTCCAGCTAAACTTTAACACCTCACAATGTGGCCAAAATATGTTAGAAGGATGTCTGAGGCATGAATGCAGGGCTCAGACCACGTGTAAAACTAAGCTCTAAACACAGTTTGATTTTGCCTGGTTATTCTTAAATTCCAAAGACCATATTGGAGCCAACTACACATACTAATCCTAATGGAGCAGACCACACATTTCATAGCCCAAGAAGCTACTGAACTTCTTGACTCTGGCAAGTTTTGCTGGGCAATGATAAACCCAGACCTACTGGGTGGCCTACAGTAGGCCAGAGAACAAGAGTTTCAATCCTGGGCTTCTCTTCAACCAGCAGAAGCAAAAAATCTTTGGTCAGGCATGAGTGTTTTCTGATGCCTCTTTTGCAAATATCAGAGTTTTTGGGAAATTACTCTTAGAACTGCTGTTTTCTTATAAAAAAAAATCATCTGTCCTCTTCCCACTTCCTTATGAGAAGTCAGGCTCCTGTGAAAAGTGACTACCTGGACTGATAGGCTGTGGAGTAGAGTCCAACAGCTCTGCCACCATCCATCCCTCCATCCTGAATCCTACATAACCCATTTGTGCTCTAGAAAAGGGGAGGGGAAAGGTTTTGGTTTAAAAGGCTGTACTGAAGAACTGTAAACAATGTGGAATGTTCATTACAGAGTAGAGAGGGTGCAGACAGAGCAATGGTGCAGTTCACCTCTCTTTCCTCTCCAGGCCACAAGGATCTGTCCTATTGTCAAGCTTTAAATCCCTTTCTGCAGGCTTGCAAACCTCAAACTGACTCTGCCCAAGACAGCACGATGAAGACAGTCTCCAAAGACACAAAGGACTCCCTCAAAAATTGCTCCAGTTCTTTTCAGAAGCAGCAGAGAAAAGAGGGGGGATCAAAGCTTTTGAAGACCTATCTGCAAAGCAAGCAAAAGCTTCTGAGCTTTGTCAAACTTGGTGAGCCTGCTGCCTTCCCCAGCCCAGAATGCCACACACTTGGGGAGGTGCAGGGCCCCGGGGAGCCCCCTCACAGCTTGGCAGGGCAGGCTGAGAGCTATTTGGATTAGAAGAGGAATTTCAAGTGGAAACCATCTGAATGTGCGTGAGCCTGCCTGAGGTTGAGCTGTGTTTAAAGAAAACAAACTGGCTTCTTACAGTACCCCCCACAAGGTCCAGTTCTAGAGGGGGCATAAGCAAGCCTTGTTTTTCCTGCCATTGCAAACTTCAGTGGGACTGGGTGGGATTTGGATTTCTTTTTCCCTGTTCTGAAAGCAAAGAATCAGGAAAAAACTCCTGATACCAACAGTATGAATAAATTGGCAAGATATGCTGTAAATAGCTTCGATGCTGAGCAAAAATAAAACAACAAATTGTATTGCAGCCATTTTAAGATTTCAGCTTCCTTCTTCACCCCTGCCACTAAGCAGGCTTCCTCAACATGTGACAAGAAAAAATTCAGAGGGATGCTTGCCAAGTGTTTTCTGACCCAAATCCTAGAGGTATCCTCCATCTGCAGCAACAGACAGCTCGCTGTGGTCTGTCATTACCTTCTGTTTGGTTTTCAACACCAGCTACCCTAGTTAATGCAAGAAGATGCAACCACCAAAGACAATTAACAGACAAACATTAGCAGCATTTTGGGGGACTTCTCTAACCTTGAATAGGGCCAGAATACAGAACAATAATGACTGACACGTGCATACACAAGTGTGTTGCTTTAGTGAACTAGGTAAGCTCAGTTATTAGGAAAAGAGGCTGCATAAAGCCTGGTGGAGAGGATTTAAGGACAACAGATGAAGGGCAGAGCTAACCCTTTGGTTTCTGTCACAGCACCACACCTACTTGGCCTCTGTCTGCAGGCAATACATTTCAGAGCCTGAAAGAGCCAGGCAGTCAGAAATATTTTTCCTCTAAGACTCAGACCCAGTTCCACATCCCCAATGTTCTATGCAAATGTTTGCATGCAGCCCTTCAATTCAAAGGTTGGTAGCAATGCATGGTATTTAACCAAATGCCATTCCCCCAAGGGGTGGTATATTTTTGTTCTTGTAATCTTGCATGGAAATTGAAATGGACATATGTTAACATGGGAAAAGTCAACATGTTTCCCCTCAGCTAGGCACTGCTGATGATAGTGGCCAGAGATTCAGAAACTACCAAGGAAGAAAGTTGCCCACAGAAAAATGAAACCCCTCAGCTTGACCTAGGTGCTGGGCTGGGGATTGGATCTATTTCTCCAGACAAAATAGGCAGCACTGGCCTCATCAGCTCAACTCCATCATTTTGTTCTTCATCTGCCTTCTCTATGAGGATGGTCAGAGGCTGGAGCACCTCTCCTATGAAGACAGGCTGAGAGAGGCAGGGGTGTTCAGTCTGGAGAAGAAAAGGCTCCAGGGAGACCTTCTTGTGGCTTCCAGGATCTGAGGGGGCTCCAGGAAAGCTGGGGAGGGACTTTTTAGACTGTTGGGTAGTGACAGGACTGGAGGGAATGGATTACAACTAGAGCTGGATGGATTCAGATCAGACAAGAGGAAGAATTTCTTCCCCATGAGGGTGGTGAGACCCTGGCACAGGGTGCCCAGAGAGGTGGGAGAAGCCCCATCCTTGGAAGTTTCTCAGGCCAGGCTAGGTGGGGCTCTGAGCAACCTGAGCTAGTGGGAAGTGTCCCTCCCCTTGGCAGGGGGTTGGAACTGGATGAGTTTTAAGGTCCCTTCCACCCCTAAAAATTCTATGATTTGATTTAACAAACTCCCCTTTACCTACCATGTAAACATGCTGTGCTTAAAACACTTCCCTTTGGTAAACCATTCTCCCCTTTGCAGATCCATTAGGCCCAACATGAATCGAGCCTAAAAAGCTACTTAAAAGCTTCTGGAGAATTCTTTGCTTTTCCAGCTTCCCATTTCAGTTACTGCTATGTTTGCATTAAGATGCTTGTCTGAGTTCTGCCCTGCAGGATTCAAAAAAAAAAAAAAAAAAAGAAAAATGTTCCTTTTGTACTGAACACAACCAGTAGGTATTTAGCTATTTTTTTGTGTATCATGACAGTACCATCTGGCATTCATCTGCCTCAGGAGAATGTCCCCTTCCTATTGCCTGTATGATGCTGGCCAAAATGATAGAGTACACCAAAGGTTAACTTCCTGTAATATGGTCTCTTGGCTTATCTTGAGTAAGACAATAGCTCCTTTATATTCTTAACTTTGCATTTCACACATTCTCCTGCCTGCCTGGAAAACCGTGGGGTATTCTTATGGGTCAGACACCTCCCCGTGTGAAGCCAGGGATAACGTTATCAACATTAATAACAACAATCTAGAAGGCCAGTTGGCAATGCACACGCAGAAGGGGGAAAAAAAAATGAAATAGAAAGGCAAATTTGCCCAGTTATCTTTGTTCTGTTCCACTGAAATTCTTTGTACAGTGGAAGCATAAATAAACCATTGCTCTTAGAAGTCATGGTTCACCTGCTGACTCAAAACCTCACTTCTGACAACCAGTGTGAGAAGCCAGGGGGATCTATGTGTTTGGGTTTCTCTTTCAGTCTCAGCCTAATTTATCTTGTCGGGTACAAGATCTCCAATCCTTTCCCAAAAGGCTGTTAAAGTTAGTTTGGCTTAGCCATGGCCTCCAATTATTTGATGATTTTTAAGCAAACAAACACAAACTTGGCATGGGCCAGTTGAGACTGAGTAGTTCAGCTGCTGAGCAACCTCTTAAAAGCCATTTTCATCTTAGCCCCTTCCTCCAACAGCCCTTCCTTCATCCCTTTCAGGAGATACACTTTAATACTCCCAACCTGCTTCTTGCAAACAGCCTTTTCAAGAGAAACAAGCCAGTCTTGAGCAATTAAGACCTATAGATCTCCCTTCACTTCCTTCAAAGCCATTGTGGAGGTGCAGCTGAAACCCATTAAATTCAATTGAGCCCAAATGGCCCATAAGTCATACGGAAACTTCCTCTGGGCTTTTAACAAAGAGCCTTGCTTTAAATTCCAAATTACAAACAAATTCAGTCTGTTCAGCTTTCACATAAAACATCCAAATTAAAGAAAACATACAGAGAAAAAGTTGCATCAAATCACAGGGAGCATTATAGGAAAGTACAACCAGTTACTCTTGTTCTGAAGTTACATTCTTCAGTTAGAAATGTCATACGAAGTGACAGCAATAATTTCTTTAGTCTGGACTGGAAGCCATGCTTTTTTTCAGTGCATCACAAAGTAAAACTGCTGGCATTCACCACACCATTCTCTCCTAATAATAACAACACACATTAATATCTATTTTATAATATGTACTAATATAATATATAGTAGTATATAATAATTTATCATGATATAATGTATTATGCATATGTAATATATAATATTATATATACACACAATATGAAGCGTATACATCATGTGTATATATGCATAATTATACCACAATAAACAGTTATATACCACATATACTTAACATTAGCATCTTTATTCAGGTTTTTATCAATTTGACAAATTTATTCATGGGGCTTTATATGGGAACTCTCAATCTGCCTGAGATTAGGGATCAATATAGGTACTTGAATATCAGTTATTCTGAACTCTGAAAAGATCTAAGCAGATACTGAACTTGAAAAATGTACAGTAAAATGTTTCCATACTACATCTTTATTCAGACCCCCTATGGGGTTGGCATGCTGTAAAAGCCCTAAAAAAGCCCCTACTTGAGGGTTAATTTCACTTTAAGGGCTCTGAGAATAACTGGAGGCCCATTTTTTTATGACTTTGTATCAATTAATGTTTTTTACACTCTTTTTAATAAGAACTTGATGAAAAATATCCTGCTTTACCTATTCTATTATGCAGCCAAGTCATAAGAAGTACCCGAGTTGTTTTTCCAAGTGCTGTGGAGTAATATTTCCTATGGATAATGGGTCTGGGAGGCAGACTCGTGGAGGTTCCCCAGGCACATGAAATGGCAACAGAAAGCAGCAGCCACCCTTGGGGGGTGATGGGGAGCAAGGGCTCAGGGCTGGCTGCTGCCTGGATCCGATGCCTCTGCTGTGGCAGGGCAGCATCCCTCGGATGGGAGGGAGCAGGGTACCACTGCTGGTGGAATTGGCACCCCCACTGCAGGTCTGCCAGGGCTAGCAAACCTCAGCCATTGCTTCTGCCTCCTTCTCATGCCCCTGTGGCAGATCCTGCCAGCTGGCTCTGTACAGACCCACTGGTGAGGGCACCATTTGAGTTATTGCAATGAAACAAGCAGCTCTTTCTCCCCTCCCTCCTCCTCCCTTGCCTAACCCCTTCTCCTAAACACATGCTCTTGCTGCTCCAGAGCCCCTTCATCTCACCAACAGGTAGAACACCTCAGCAAAACCAAACACTTGGAAAGAGCCTCCTACACCAAGCAAGAAGGATGATGGTCCAAAGGAAGTGGGACTGTGGAGCCAGGAGGAGAAAGAGAAGCAGGACTGGATTGTAGTGAGCAATCTGCTTTATAGACCCACATCCTGGAAGACATCAGATCTGTTAAATTAGCAAAAGGAAAAGATGGATCAAATGTGCCAACTTGCATCTAGGCCAGAAAACAAAAATAAATTAGGTCATAATAACAGCTTGACTCTCACCCCACTCCTTTCTCAACATCTCCAGAAACACATTGGTGTTCAGACCTCACCCCTGGGACAGGGATAACAGGAACTACAGAACTTCTGTCTGTGACTGAGGTCTGGGAACATTAAACATACAACTAATTTCACAACAATGAATGAAGTAACACCTATTGGGAAAGTTTTAATGAATAAAAATAAAATAAAGGAAAATAAGATGCTGAAATACCTGTTTGAATAAAGTATGTTCTCTGGTTGGCTGGTTTAATTGTCATGAATTGCAGCAACCACAGGAGCACTGTAAATCTAAGAAGTGTAGATGGGACACATTGACTTTCAACTAAGAGGGAGAAGGAGAGGGGAATTTCTCTCTCTGATTCCCCACTGCCAGGCAACAGCAAATTAAGACTGCCTGAGAAACTAAGCACACTGAAATCACTCCTTCTGGTGGATAAAAGATATCTGGGGACAGGTGCCTCCCCATAGCTATAATCCACTCCATAACCCTGAAAATGGTAAGAATTAAATAAGAAAATCCCACTAAGATCACAAGCCAGTATTCTAGCCTCGTGGAAGGAAATAGTCCAGGAGAATTTATTGAATGTCACTGAAGGGAAGAGATGAGGAATCTCAGGATGAGTCTGCAGTGATGGACACACCAATGGGACCAAACATGTCTATGGAGCCAGCACATCCCTGCTTCAAGCCTGGCTCTCACCCAATTTGTCTCAGGCTGACCCAAATACAAAGAAACACTGGCACTGGTCACTGTCAGGACACTTTTGTTTACAATATAACTCAGGAGTGATTTTCCAAGCACTAGTTCTAGTTTATTTTACTTTATTTTTTATTTTTTGTTCCTGAGTAAAAGCCATGACTTCTACTTTGAAAGAGGATTTAGAAGCAGTTGTGATTCATGGGGATTTATGGATGTTTCCCAGGGAGTTTCAAACGCCTGGACTTTCTTCCCACAACTCCCAGGAAATGCAGTTAAAAGTCTCCCACGGGTTCTTCCTTCAGCAAGTTTGGACCAGAGTGGTGGTGCAGGACAGTCACCCACAACCTCCACCCCAGCACCTGCCAGGGGCTGGACCCCTGCAGATGCTATCCAAGGTTGTGTCCAAAACCAGAGGGGACTTGTGTGAAACCCATTCCCCAGTGGAGATGCAACCAGCATGAACCTGAGCAACAGTTCCATGCCATTTCCATTTCTCTGTGTTGCTAGCGTGGGATTGGAGGCCAATGGAACAAACTGGTGGAGGTGAAGCTCCCTTAGAGAAATGAGCATTAGGAAATTGCTTAAGCCAAAAGCACACCAAAGACAACATTAGATTTAACCTAAGAACCATTCTGCATTCACCCTGATTATTCTGATTATAAAACATCAGAGCTGCCACTGATGTTTTCAGCTCTGACTGGTTACTGCAAGTGTTGCACTGGGCAGCACAGGGTGAGGCTCTTCATCTCACCCCCCTCACACAGGTCTGACTTTCAAGAGCAATTTCAATGTCAGTCCTTGAGTTCACTACACCAGAGCCAGTTGCATCTTGCACAATTTGAAGGGAGACCTTCCACATTTTGCTTTCCAGCCACTTTCCCTCTTCTGTTCACCCTGAACATTGCCTTCAGTGCTAAAGCCAGAAAACCCCACCCCTGCTCGTTATCCTGACACTGTGCAATTCTGACAGCACATTCAGTGCACTTCATGAAATATGCAACCCTGTGACTAATGAGGTATTTGCACATAAGGGCCATATACAGTAAATTGCAGGGCAATAAAAGTAAAGGAAAACCATGAACTGATCAGCCAGCTGTTAAAATGACACGAAGTGTGTCTTATTAAACGTGTGGTGTTCTATCCAGATGCTGACTAGACCTCAGCCCTGGCTCTCTCAGTAAAAGCTTCACTTTATTAAAAAAATATAGGTTTCTTTTCCTTTTATCACATATTAGCTCCCTACTTTTCAAATACTGGTGAAAAACTCACCTCTCTACTACCTCTCTGCTTTCCACTTCTGTTAGGGGAGGGCTATTTTGATCTTATGTGTGTGACTGCCTCAGCTCCAGTGCTGAGCATCCTATCAGCATATGGCCAAATAGCAAAGCTGACATTTTTTGCCATGATTATCCACGAAATGTGTTTCCTACCTCTGATTTACAAGAGCCCTATTCATGAGAAATGATTAATAGCTCAGTAGGGCTGCCAAAAAGCACATAAATCTAGACATCCTCTATGCTCCTGACATGCTGCTCATCTCAAAGATCTCGCTCTCCCTCTCTCCCTCTTATCTGTGTCTGATCCCCAATGGCTACATGCTCATGCTGATTAGGCAATACAGTTGCTGACTGGGACAATCTTAGGCTTATATTACTGATGGCACCCAATTAGAGGTTGCAGAAAGCAGTGTCCTTCCTGGCTTGTACTAGACAAGCATGATTAAGTGTTAAACGCCTTATAAATTAACAGGCAGCATCACCCATGTGTCTGTTACAACTGATCAGGGTAAGAAACCAGCTCCAGTGCCAAGTTTTCTTTGTTCACAGTTAGTCTCCGAGGCTGTAGACTAATAGAGCTGAGAAGAGAGCAAGCTGCATACACCTGACTCAGCTGATGCTTAACTTCCTCAACAGGGTTGCATGCATTTGGCACGGTGCTTTTAAGTGCCTCACTCAGATGCCATAGATTTAAACCACCACCATCTGAACCCAGGCCTGTGATACCATTCCCCATCCCCTCACTGTGGTCTAATAAAAGCTATTTCCCAGTTCTTCAGCACCCTGCTTCAGAAGATCCTAGAGCATTTTGAAATTAAAGAATAGATTGTACCCATTGCCACTCATTTTATTCCATCATTTCAATGAGGCTGCTAGCACAGCAAGACACACAAAAAGAAGTAGCTTGTTGTGCCTAGTATTTGAAGGGAATAACAAGGTTGCAGGGCTTTCCCTACCTGTATCCACCACACTAGGTGTGTTTTGACAATATTCTTGGCACACTTGTTCTGTTTATTTTTCTTCCTTCTTAACTTGCTCATGACTAATTACTGGTCCAGGCTTACAAGTAGCTATCAACTTTGGAGTGCACCCCCCAAGCATTTTGCCAGATCATCCTTTTTCAATAGACCTATTTGCAGCTGAGTTATTGGCCTTTGTTACTGAACAATCCACTTCTCAGGTGGAAAATTGCAGCAATGTGCAGGGATATCTTGTCTGTATGGACAGTCTTTAGAGGTGTAAATGCTGCTCCATTCTCCACATACCTTATCTTCAAGCTGTCTGGTACTTTTGCTAGGAGATGCTTCCTTTAAACAAGTGTTCAACTGTTTCTGGAGAGTGAAAAGTGGCCTTTTGGACTTTATTTTCTGTGCCAAGGATGGGAAAGTTATTAGTGTTGCTTTTCTAGTCGTTGTATCACAAATTCTTTCTAAAGCAGAATATTTCATCCCTGCTTCTTGCCATGACCTGATGTCCAGAGATGTATCCTGTGTGTGCAGCTCTGGCTGTGGGCTACATCCCTGAGAAAGAAGCAGCTGCTGATCCAAACTGCTGTTCACCCTGCCTGCACTTTCTGCAGTGCTCTTCCCCAACTGTACAATCACACCAAGTAAAAAACATCAAACAACAACAGCCACTTCCATTGCCCAGCAAGCCCAAGCCTCCCTGGCCAGTGAATCATAAGCCCCAAAGGGCCTTGACTCTGCTTACTCCTAACCCATGCTTGAAGCTTCTTACATGAATTATTTCTTCTGTGGAATTTGGAAATAGCCTCTCTGACTGCATGGTGTAATTCTGCTCAGCCTTTGTTTTGCTTGCCTTTGCTTTGCTTGATTACTGCCTTCCTACAAGCAGCTCAAAACATGTTTAAATGTTCCTATCATTTAGCCCAAAGGAAAGCTCTTTAGCATGTTTAACATCTTTACCCAGATCTGAGACTTCCTACAGATGTAAGAACCATCTGATGGCAGCCACTAACACCTCCTTGTGAAAAAACAAAAGGATTACATTTCTAAAAGAACAGCTACATGCAAAGTAAATAGAGAATTCTCCCACAGAACAACACTATGTGCTGCCACAAGGGCAAAGGGATATATATATTTTTTTTTTTCAGTGGTAAGTACAGAATGATGACTTCTACTTTTTCACTCTTGTTTCTGTGACGTGTTCAAAGCAGAGCAGTCAGGACAACGTGTTAATTTGACCAAACAGCAGAAGCAAGGCAAATGGAAACTGTGGTGAAACCCCTATCTCCAGGGTATCTAACCCACCTCAGCTTTCTAGATAACAGAACCTTTGTTTTTCTTCAGGACTGTGCTGAATGACCTAGACCAGAACCCAGATCTCACACCACACACCCCAGAAAACTTTCTGTGGAGTTTTACCAGCCTGTACCAGTTCTGTGCCATCTCACTGGGAACACAACACCCCAACTTCTCTGACGTAAGAGCCCTCAGTGGCACACACAGGAAACATTGGCTATCTAACTACACATCTCCCCACTGTTTCCTACTTACCCAGCATCACTGATCCTCACTCAGCACTTCCATGGGAGCTTTCTCAGTAGACTTATTTCTTTCCCTTTCATTCTTATTTCAGCATCTGCAGCAGCCAGAGCAGTTTGCAGATACCCTTGTTTCCACAAGAGATGTTCCTTGTTGCTTTGGAGACTCATGCTGAAAGAGGCACAGACAGGAATAAATGACATTTGAGGTATTTCATTTCAGTTAAAAGCTCAAAGGTAGGAGGAAAAAAAGAAGTTTAAAATAATTTTCATATCTCTTGTCTACAAAAACAGACTGACAAATTACATATTTGTGTTCTGGCAGCAGATGATACATTTACAAGGGCTCTTCTGCCTGTCTTTTGTATAACAAAATGCTCCTACTCAAGGTTTGGGCTATTTCAAGGATTGTTCAAGGCTTCTTTATGGCTAACAAATACAGGATCTAACCAAGGAATGCCAAGAACTGCAGGAATCCCTACTCAACTTGACCTTCTCCTCCTTCAGCAGGTGCTCTACTTTCACAGGCATTAATATGGCCAGAATAACTCTCAGGGAAATAATAAAAAAGAACATTATTTTAATGGATCATTTGCCCTATCTTCCCAAACTTGAGCTAGAGTGCCTTACATAACCTAAGCTTTATTTCTCAACCAAACCAAAAACCCAAGTCTTGAGCTTTCTGAATAAATTAATCCTAATTAAGTAAGGAAAGTAGAAGTTGGGTGGTTCTGGCATCAGCAGAATCAAAGTTCCATTCTTCAGCTAATACAAGCAATTTTGTTAAACAAACTCTACCTTTGTTCTGTAAATTTTGGAAGCTGGGCTTTGGGCAGATGTTCCCTGCTGGCTGCAGCCACGCAGGGGGAGGTTATAGCCCCAGCTGGTGAACATCACTTCTCTGCAGAGGTTACTGCTCCCTCCCATTTGCTGGCAGAGTTTGCTTACAGAAACACTCCTGAAGCCACTTGAAATTAAACCGAGTGGCATTGCTCTTTAGCCAGCTGAAGGCAGGCAGCACAGCTGCGGGGGGAGTTTGTGTCTGTCTGTCCCTTTCAACTTCCACTGCTCACAACATCCCGAGTTTTCACAACTTCTTGTCAGGGCAGAAGCTTTTTCTCACCTTTTTGTGTAGCACCAGAGCTCAAATCCCAAATGCCACACTTGAACATTTAGCCTTAAATGCCTCCTAATTAAACACTGACAACTGTGTTAAATGTGCTTGTGAACTACAGTCCTTTCACCTCTAACTTTCTGCTTTGATTAACTTTCAAATCACTTTTCCACCGAGCTCCTGGTCTTAGAAACAACAATGAAATCCGTGTTATTACCCTGTGCAAGGGCATCCTGCAGACTCTGCTGCACCAGGCTATGGGCAGAACACAGGACTTGGGACATGCTGTGATGCTCTAGACAAGATCCTCACCTTTCTCTGCTTTTTCCCCACCTCAAAATAGTGAATCTTTTGCAGAGTTCTTTGAAATCTGGGTGAAAAGTGCCACAGGCTTGTGGGTGATGATTGTTATTAAGAATATTAAGAATATAGATCCATTATTCCTTGGCAAGTTAAAAAAATAATAATAAAAGAAAATGCATCATGGAAATATTTCAACAACAGAGAATTGTACTGGTATGTGAATGGTTATGACTTTAGAATAATGCAGGGTTTATTTTCTCACTCTTTTCTTAGTAATACACATCTATGAGTAAATTCCAATATAGCCTCAATTAAGGGATGCATTGAATTTACAACTGGATTTACTCCTATCTATGAGTAAATTCCAATATAGCCTCAATTAAGTGATGCATTGAATTTTTGAGGGATTTCTTCTATTTTTTCTCCTGGTAGGATAGTGATTGAGCTGCCTAAAATATCATTCACAGCAGGCTATTTATGTGATGACATTCCTATCCAAGTGAAATTGCTATGTCTAACACCTTCCTCTCCAAGAAAAAATATTATTTTGCAGACAAAACAGGAAGTTATCCAAGGGTTTAAGAAAAGAGTTTGCTGTTTCTTTCCTTCAGTGCAGAATTACTTTCTTTTCATGCATTTCACCTCTTCTACTGCTTGAGCTACAAATAATACCAAGTAGCAAATTATATGCCAAAAAATCGTATTAAAAGAACGTTACAGATACAAAGTCAATCCCTCAAAACTCCCAACCTTTCAAGATTTCCCAGACAATTGCATTTCAGGCCCCTTGGCTTCCACATTGCAAGCAGGACTATGGATGACATGCCTGTTTTTTCCTAAAGCCATTTCCTCCTGCAGTGGACAGACTGGATGCTAATTATTACACACAAATATCCAGCATTTTTTTGTTTATTTCTTACTGCTCTCCATGAGGCACCAGATCTTTTTTACTGACCTGTAGTCAAGACTCACTATGATGACAGGATTATGAATGTCTGTTGATTTTTCTGTCATGCTATCTTTGTCCTGCTTCAGTGTTTTGCAAGCAAGAAATCACCCAGGTGATTCTGTGAATGGAATGAGCTTCCCTTGGTTTCCACAGGTGATGTAATGATAACCTGGAAAATAGCAGTTATTAAGTAGCTTCACTAAAATATCCACAGATAATTTATTTTCCACCAGTTCCCTGTGTTTTAACAGTTCTGGAGTTCTTCTGGCACTTGGACAATTGGAAAGCCTGGAATCTGAGAACACTGGGACACGTTGCTTCTACCTCCCAGTTATTGAATTATTTCTCAAAATCGTTGGGGCATTTCAACAAAATGGATAGACACATTTATTTTTAAGACAGGTGAAAAAGCAACACATTTCTCTTAAACTTGTTCTGAGAAAAAAAAACAAACCAAAACAAAGCAAACCAACAAAACACAACCAACCAACCAAATAACCCCAACAGATTTTTTTTTTCTTCTGAAGCTTTAGATATTAATCCAGATGCAGCCTCCCAGTCTGTACTTTTTCAGTCCAAATGATACACATCTGATGTTTATAAGCAAATAAAAACAGAGTCTTAAGATAAAAAGTGTCAAGGAAGCTTAACTATGTTGGCATTCACAGCTTCCCCTCTCATTAATTAAATTAATTAAAGCCCTTCCTCCTGTGGAAGATCTGCCAGTACCCAGGTGAGGCAGGCAGCACAAGGACTCTCTGCTCACCCACACAGAAGAGCAAGGCTGCATTAAAACATCTCCTTCATTCCTCTGGTGATCTGAACCAAATGAGCATCAAATGATTTCTACCATGTCATGAGTGTTCACAACCTCAGCAAAGTACTGACTAGAGCACAGAAGCAAAACTGAGCACCTAAACCCCCTTGACATTCCCACGTGCACTCCAGTAAATTGGATTATTACTGCATAAGGGAGGCAGAAAGGAAAACTTTGCTTGCACACAAAGCATTTCTAGCCAGCTCAGAAGAAATACATGACTGTGACCCAGGCAGCTCTCACCCTGGTGAGTCACAGCCTGATCTGTCCTGATACAGCCAGCAGTCATCACCAGACATCTCTTCTCATGGCTGACATTAGAAAGGCAAAGACAAGAAAGCAAAAGGTCTTGTCCCCAATAAACTTGTCTCTGTGTCACTGTAAAGAGCACCTTAAAATGTGACTGCCACCTGCTAATGGTTCCCAAGCCAGCTTGGTTCTGCCATGTGTCCATGGACAGGATGAGTAGATCACTGCTCTGTCACAGCATCCCTCAACATGCTACAGGGTATGGCAGTGCCATCAGGGGCTGAGAACTCACTGATCCTTTGGAGCTGCACTTGGTAGAATTGCTACCTAACTGTAAAAGAAAATCTGTAATTAACTGAGCAATTGTTTATTTCCCTCCGTGGAACTGGAAAGAAGTATATAAACTGTCCATGGCTTCTTGTGGAAATGAAGACCAATACACTCAACAAGCCAGGGGGTGTTTTTCCCCCTTTTGTAGATCAGAAAAAGACATTTTTTAGCACTTACTTACGTTTTCAAGATTGTCCTGACTTCTGTTCTTAACCAGCACAATTAAAGGCACACTTTTAAACACAAACACTGATAAAATACAGTAATGTTCTCATTTTTCTCCTGCTGTAGAGCTGCCAAGTACAAGTTTTGCATGACTAAGGTTCTGTTAGCTGACACATGCAATGAGGAACACTCATTCTTGCCTGTTTGACAACAGAGAATCACTCCTTTTCCTCTCCTCTAGGACATGTTGGGCCTCAGACAAGATGAAGAGTATCATTCAACCAAATCAATTTTTAAATGGGCATTTAAATGCTGAGTTCTCAAGCAGAGACACTTGGAGAGTGACCTGATTATGTGAGCTGAAGGTCACCAGGGATTTGACTAACACTTGCAAATATACAGTATTTCATTTGACATGTCACAGAAACCACCACTTGGAATCCACCTCTTTGAACCAAAGTAAAGGTTTCAATAAGTGTCTTGAAGCACCTTTGCAAACTCCTGAATCTGTGATCAAGCTATTAGAGTAAAACAATATCCAGTTAAAGGATAAAATGTTAATAAACACTTTCAAACTTGGGTCCTTAAGGTTATTTTCACACCAGTAACCACAAAGGGCCAACTTTCCTCTGGGAGCAGTATCCAATTGACTTCAAGTGACTGGCAGGTGCTCAGCTGCCCAGAAGAATCTGATTTATTGGCCTAGTTTTAGGTAAAAAATTTTAAATGTTGCCCTTTTTCAGCATGAAATTTCTCTTTATTTACTTAGTATCTTCTACTGTACTGCACAGCATATCACAATTTATGTTTCAACATAGATCACAGCAAAATGTAAATAAAATGTGAAGGTCCTCAGGGGTAATGAGGCAGAGTTTCCTTTCTAGACACCTAATCAATACCACAACTTAGAGAATTCACCTTGGTGAATGGAATGAACTCAGATATGTGTATCTCCAACCTATCTAGAGCATCTAGATACCATATATAATAAATATTTTCTAATAAAAGACAGTATACTCTCAAAAATAAACCTGTCAGTTGCAAAATGCTCAGAAACTGGCTAATAAAGTCAATTACTGGAATTGTAATTCTTACTTATACATCTTACTCTCTGCTCACAGGCCAAGCTCTTTCCCTGGTGACTCTCCCCAGTGTGGCCTGTCTGCATTGGGTGCACAGGACCTACAGGCACTGGTGCTGTCAGAGCAGCACGAGGGAAATGCACTGATGGAAAGAAAGATTTGCTTTCCCAGTGACCTCTCAGTGGTCAACTGGATCAACCAAATGGCAGAGACAACATGAAATAGAAAACAATTGAATAACTCTAGAATAAAGAAGTCAGCCTCAGGGCAAATCTTAGCTAAATAACTCTGCAGGTACATACAAAATCAGGGTAGTTTTCTGCTTACTGTTTTTTCAGCTTTTCAGCATTATCTTAATGCACAGAACAATAATTCCCCTTAAAACTTATCAGTAGCTGGCAAGTGTCCTGAAGAAGGCACATGTATCCTTCCCCTCTCTTTGTTCCCTCCAGGACCACTCTCCTCAAGCAGGGACTACTTTGTACTAGGATTTAGGCTGAAAAACCCACACTCACAATCATAAGAAAGTCAGATAAATAAGGATGGAATTAACCCATGAATTAATTATTTGGTAATAGTGTCTTCCAGATTAATGTCTCCTTTGGATTATCTGATGAATGCTGCAGTTAACTAACTTCCTTTTGATCCTCCTACTGGGAAATATAGAAGGGATAAGATGGTGGGGGTGGAAAGATAATTATGCTCAAGGAGATGACAGTATCTCATCCATAATAGGAAGGTTAAATTCAAGTAGCTACTTCTGAAGACTCCTACTAGCAGGTAGAGGTGCCAGTGTGAAGCTGTTCAGCCAGTTTCAGATGGGTGCAGGTTCTCATGTTCTTGCAACACCTGGCATAGGGTGAATGCATTGAGACCAGTAAAGAGCAGTGATTCACTGTTAATCGTTCAGAAAAGAGCCCTGCATTTCTGGAAAAGCAGATCTACACCCCAGTTTTTATCAGTTTTATGAGATAGAAACTGCAGGTGAGGTTGAGAACAGTATCTGGATCCTGATCTATGAAATTTTGGGGAGTGTCAGTTAAATCCACAGTTCATCTGCAGGCTCATGTGTGGTGAGCAGTGGAGACTCAATAAGTGACCCCCCCAGTCAGGAAGATCTTCTGGCATGAACTGTGCACTTCTCAGTGGTGGGCTCAGCCTTACTCCAATAGGTTAAACTGGATCTCTTCTCTTTTGCATTGGAACTGCTGAATTCTGATCTCCTGGATCCACACAATTGCTTTTCACAAAACAATCACTGCACCAGGGACTCTCTTCATCAGGTACTAGCTCTGCGCTGGGAAAAAATTAACTCCTGGGAGACTACAGAGGCAAAGCTAAGCATTATAAAAATCTTAGATCAAGCTGGGTAAGCTCTGGTGAATTCTAGGCAAGCTGTGGATTTGAAATGGTACTTACACTGCACCCAGGCTCAGTTCTGCTGTAAATCAGAACTGAGGAAACATCAACAACAGACAAAAAACAGTGGATCTCCTCTTGCTGGTCTCCTCTTTTCACTGCAGCACATTGCATGTGGCACCAAAGATACTGAATAAAAATGCACCAGAAAAATAAGTAATAATCTTTAATCTCCCTCCTCCCAGCTCATCAAGAACATCACCAATGTGCTAAAGGTGTTTCTCTAAGTAAATGAGATATAAGCTTGTTATCAACAAATTAAACATGCCAATAAATTCAGGTCTTGTATATGGGCCAGGTATAGACTTCACTGAGGCCAGAACTAAATTTAGGCTCTATATGTAGAGCACTGCCTTGATTTCTTTGTATTTTGTTAACAATGCAAAGATATTGAGGTTCTTGTTTAAAATGCCTTCGAAAGAACAGAGGAACAGTTGGAAAATGAAGAGATGGATGATGTGATAGGGAAGAAGTTTACATTTAGATCAGTTAGTCACGCTGCACCTCCTGGCTCTCTGGAAAATGTAAAAAGCAGGCAAGGGAGTTTCATGGGGCAAGACAGCAAGGAGCACATAAGTCTGGGTTTGTTCAAAAGTGCTTCCACAAAAGAAACAGCCACAGAGCTATCCAATCCAACTTCACATCTGCTTCCAATTTTATAGTCTTCTGTGTCTTTGATGAAAATCCAGTTTTTTTTCCCAAAAGGAACTGCAGCACAGTGGAGTAAAGAAAGGTCTATTGATAAATCTAATGCAGATCTTACAGAATGTGATGCTTCAGGGGGCTGCTGGTGGAGGGATGCAGGGGTTTGTCTCTTAATGTTGTGCTGCATCTCTAAAGCTCCCTTTACATGTCACCACTTTCTAACCTATGAGGTGGTCTGTTTAGAGCAAGACTGAACTAGAGGCTGCAAGCCAGCTCCTTTTTTTCCCTTTTTATCAGGGTCTGTAGGCATCTTTTAGACATTTGCCTCCATCTCACCAGACACCCAGACACAGTCTGAGACCTTTTTTTTTTTTTTTTTAGCACATTTTTAACCACATCCAAATCCACTTGACACCAGTGTGTCCTTTTGACACCTTCTCCAAAGAGGAACAGCAAACAAAGAATAACACTTCACAAATAAACAGGGTTTGTTTGATTTCTTTCCTAGTCACCCAGGAATATTCCTTATCCAATATTACTAATGAGCACTATTCAGTTCTGGCTACTGGCTAGTCCTCATTTCAGCTACTTCTATGAAACTCTTGGCCCTTTCAGAGTTAGCAGAAATCAACAGGGACAAGACACAAAGCTCCTGTTTCAAGGCTCACAAAAAAACTTTGGGGTCTTGTCTGTCATCAGCTCACTATTTTCTGTTCTGCAGCCTTCTTGTCAGAAACAGTCCCCAGGACACCCAGCTTTTCAGGGGGACATGAAAGGTACCATAAATTGCCATCCCACACAACTGAGCCCGAAATCTGACTAGTGTAAGGATGCAAAACTCCAGTGAAGTCAGGAGGCCTGTGCTCATTAATGTCAAGGCTTCATTTCACCCATTAAAAAGTGAACTGTCAGCTCAGCCAGGCTCTGGGAATTCTTGGGAGATTTCCTGCCTTCTTAGGTTACACATTTCCAGTTTCCCTATGAGCCCAGCCTAAATGTATGGATTTAAACTAAAAAACCTTTCTAGAGACACAGTCTGCGTTACCTGCTGCTTCCACTGGCAAAAAAAAATTCCAAAGAAACTAGGAATATCATGGGTTTGGTGCAAAACACACCTATCCTGCCCAACCTCACTGTAGGGAAGGTAGAGTAGTGTTTGGTGAGATAGAAGGTCAGGTCAACTATGAGACAAAGGTCTTGGTGCTGATCTTGCTTTTTTGCAGTGGGATTGGCCAAGTTAAGCAGCTGCTTAAGAAGGACAAAAAAAAATTGACCCAAACAGACCAATAACTTCTTGCTTTTCTGCAGCCAAGACAAAGCCATGAAGGATGTGATACTAGTGCTAATTTAGTTAACATCATTTCTTATTTGAGCACCTGTTTGGGGGTCTGTGGAACCTTGGGACTGGATAATCTACTGAAGGATCTCTAATCAGACAGTAATATTAGGTGCTAATAGCTCTGATAAAGGGGCTGTGTAGCCCAACTGTTAACACAAAGGTGTGCCTGCCACAACAATGCATTTCAACATTTCAACTAGTTCAACAATGCATTTGCCAGTCATATTAATTAAAACTAATTCCTTGCAGGCCACAGAAAGCACAGAGCAAACCCACGTGGAAAATGTCTAGTTTCTACCATGACAAATCCACATTAAAGGGAAAAAAAAAATTAAATTATCCTGAGGCAATTAAATTTGTCTCAGAAAATATACTCTCTTGGAAATTCTCAAATTGTAAATTCACAGCAAAGCTAAAAAGGGCTTTAATAGAGTCTTCTGAGTGTGTAACTATATATCTGTGGCTCTGTCCTGTGACTTCATACTAGTCATTAAAAGCTTCTAATAAGTCAAATACAAAGCACTGAGCCTCGTTAAAGGTCCTGAGGTGACAGGGTGACATTTATTTACATGTCATTTAGATGACTGCCCAAGACTAGAGTGGTTTAAGGGAAGCAGCACAGTCAAGTCTCCTAGATAGGTTAGTAGGATTTCATATATATATATATTATCTATAGAGAGCTTAAATAAATTTTACATATACATTTACCAAGCTATAAAGGTGTAAATTGTTAACTCCTTGCATACAGATATCAGGCATAAAACTTCTAACTAGTTCAGCTGGAGAGTCTTAGTTAAGAGCACAGTCAGAAATGATGCCTTAGAAGTGTTTGGTTTTCAGAAGTGTTTGGCTCTCCAAAGGCCTAAAAGGAATACAGGAAAAAAGAGACCATTTAAGCACTTCAATATTCAAATGAATCCCCAAGGATATCCTGTTTAAGAGTTCAAATGCATCCAGGTTAATTCCCCATTTCAGTCCCTTCTGGAGTTTGTGAATGGAGAGACAATTAGAAAAGAGAAAAATGTCAATTGATTAAATATGGGGCCTTTGATAGTAAAGAGCCTTCTGCCAAGACCTGTATCAGCCTGAAGCTGGGAGGACAAAAGCATGTTATGAAAAAAAATAGTCCAGCAGGCTGTGCAACACCCCAACCCTCTTCTGGTAACACAGGAGCAGCAGCCATAAGGTGCAGAGATTGGAATGTTGGAGTTTTCTTGCCAGAAGGTCAGTGCCAGTTGGGTATCTTCAGGGTAAAGAAGATTAAAAGCCATCTGGATGTAGTCCTGGGCAACCAGCCCTAGGTCACCCTCCAGATGACAATGAGAGATCACTTCCAATCTCAACCTGCCAACCAGGAAAAGAAAACAAAAGGAAAAAAACCACCACCCTAGGAGGTGATATTGTAGCTATGAACACCCACTCACCTACCCCAGGCCAGGAAAGAAGTGTCTAAGTTTTGCTGAAGAAGATGAAGATGATGATGTTTCTGGAGCTCCACTCACTTTCACCAAGTTAAACCTGACTCCAAGAAGTTAGGAATGTGAGAAATCTTTGTTTTCCAAGACTTGTGCAAACCTTTAGCATTATGTTAACGGCATTTTGTTAAGTGAATTATTTATTAACTTGTTACTCTCATTGATCAGCACAGCAGCTCCCACCAAAGCAGTCAAGTGGGCTTCAGAGTGCAGATCAATGGCAAACATTTAAAGGGATATTCTTCCTTTGATCCACGATGGAAACTCCCATTAAATAATAATGGGACGTACACAAAGAATTATCTTGCTAACAATCGTGCAAAAGAAAGACAACTTTTTTACTACACCTGTTTTGCTTTTGTTTTTAACCTGATTTACAACTGAAAGTTGGCCTGAACTCTGGTTAAGCTTTGTCCCAGGATAGAATCTGTTCTCTGACTGGCACCATACAGACTTCCACAGTTTCTTTGAAAATATTAAACATAATTATTCTCAAATACAGCATCCAGAAGACTGGTCAAGTAGCTCATCTCCTCATAGCTATGCCAGTTAGTTTCCCATTTAGGTAAGTCCTGAGCTTAGCTGGGCAGAACTGGAACCTCTCAGCAGCAGAAAACCAGGTTTTATTGTTTTATTAAAGTTTACAAGCCAATCACTTTCTGGCTCTTAATAAATTTACAGCCCAACATTCAACATACTGTAAATTGCTATATAGAATTAGCAATTCTATATGGATTGAGCTATTTTCTTGTCTGGGAGGCAAATTCATTTCATCATGGAACTGATTTTGCTTTTCCAAGGAAAATGCATTGAAGCCACTGGCACTGAGAATTAACAGAATCCTTGTATTTGTCAATAAGGTCGTGCAAGTGTTGACACCTTCTGGAAGTAAACTTGTTAGAAATGCTGTTGTCATTCATTTAAAGGAAATAGTATCTTAGAAACTTAAAACTCATGCCAATTTTCCAGAATACTTTCATTCAAGAGTAGTCAAATTACCTTGCTTTTTTTTCCTCCATGCCAACACAAGGCTAGTAAATCGTGACTATAAATGTGTGACCACAAACAATTATCTGTCATTAATCTGGACAGAAGCATTTCAAGTAACAAAGAAGAGATAACTGCTAATCACCATGGCAGAAGGTATCAGACAGAGGGCATTTAATTGGCAATAATTTGAACTATGGTATTTAAACTGGTGGCCATTTTCTTTGTCATTTTATCCTCATTTGATCAGCATTCCAGATCCTGCCTGCACTCTGTGAGGAGCCCAGCAATAACTAGATTGAAGACATTAAATGAAAATCAACTTAATTGAATGTGACAAGAGTGGCTTTGTGCTTAGGCTTTGTATACAGTCATTTATTCACTCTGTGGATAAAACTTTGTCTTTTAGAACAAGAATATTTTATTGGCTGCATCTCTCTTGACTTGGTCTAGATGATCCTGCTCTGGCAGGGGAGTTGGACTAGATGATCTTCTAGGTCCCTTCCAACCCCTGACATTCTGTGATTCTCTGTGGTATCTTCTCCCCATGTTCCAAAACAGTTGTTACTGGCACCTACTGCCATCCTCACACAGGCTCTGCCATCAGCAAATGTGTTCTCAGGTGAATTTTTCCCAGAATTATATCCATTCCACTACCCCCATCAAAAAAGGGGAGCAATGTTGTCAAGGTCAGGGAAGATGCAAGCACAAAAAAAAAAGAACTGAGCTTAAGAGAGCATTCCCAACTTGGGATCTCCATCAAACTGTGGCTCACTTTGGACTGGCACAACCCACAGCCCTGCTTTTCCTTCCTCTGTGGCACAGAACCCTCTGCTGCCTGAGACCATCTGGAGAAATGCATTGAACTTGGACCACTAAGGAAACTTAGTCATGCCCTGACCTTCCTTGTTCCCTTCCTGTAGCACATTCTGCTTATCTTTGTAAGTCTGAACAAAAGTGATGAGAATTTCTCTGACTAAAGTCTAACATTCTCTATATACTGGTGCATACCATAATATGGAATCACTCCCCAGAAATGGATAAGAAACAGGGAAAAATGGATACACCTTTTCAGAAGCAGGTATATCCATGAAAAGAAAGAGAAGGAAACTCTTCTGCAATATACTTGGATCCTAAGTAAAGATTTACTGAAAGAAAACACATTTTTGTTTATAATTGTTGGGTGACTCTTCTGTTTCCAACTCAATTCTCAACTTTTGTTCATCAGAAGTGACCCAGCAAGAGGTCCAAAGTGACCCAGCAAGAGGTCCAGTCATTAGTCATTCTTGTCCTGAAGAGCAAACTTGACAGGTCCTGTTTCTGGATTCTGTAGGAGAAGCACTGATAGAAATTTTCTGACTGAAAATCAGTTTTAATCAATTTCCCATCAAAACACTGGAGCCAGAATCTAAGGATGCCAGGCTTCCTGGTTCTTCTGGCTCCACATCTTCTTGCCAGGTGGACAACTGGGGCTGTATTTAACTTATGGACACTGAGGTGTGGGAATGGTTCTGTATTTAAGCAGGTGCAATGTTACAGAATATACAATAGGTAAAGATGTTCCCAAGTGTGTTTTTCTCCAACTCAAAATGAAAACCTTTCCTAAAAAACAAGTTTTTCCTTCTTATTTAGTTACAGCATACACCAATGCCCAGCCTTCTGAAAAGAAAAGCTCATTGTCAGCAGGAAATTAAACCCAAAAAAAACCCCCAAAACATTTTAAATTACAGCCTACACTCTGCCCTCTTCCTGTCAAATCCTTTGATGGCTCACTGTGATTGCTGAACTTCCTCACATACCCAGAGCAAACTCCTGAACCTTGTCCCTTCCCCTTGTGAAAAAGAACATTTCCAATCCTGACAAATCCAATTGGGTTTTTTTGAGTTCCAGGGCTTTTATCCCTCTGGGTATGGGAGTCCCATCTGCCCCCTTGGATTTCTAAGATGTGACTTCCTAGCTCTGCACACACATACGTGTGCAAAGGTGTGCAAATTGGTATGACAAACAGAGAGAGGTTGTGCTGAAAGCTGTCATGGTGTTTTTGGAAGAGTGCACCATGAAAGCCATTGTTCTCACATCCTAGGTTAGAAAACAAAGAAACAAACATACATATCTGGGTAGGCACTGTGGAATTTTAGCACAGTTCACCTGCGTTATCATCCCTTCATTACTTGTTTCAGCTAAAGATAAACTAAGAGATCCATGGATCTATCTAGAAAAAAAGAATTAATATAAATATTTAACATTAAAAGTGATACCTACAGTGATACTGTGTGTAACTCAGGCTTTCATCTTTGCTTCTGAAGTTCTGAGTTATTTCCTACTGCAGGATATTCCTGCCAAAGCGTGTAGCCCAACTGTGGCAGCAGTTCTGAAATGTTTAGTAAATTGCCAACAAAGAAGAGTCTATTTCTAGCCTAATTTTGTGTCCCCACTGATGGCAGCAGATAGATATATTCTCTGATAAAAAGGTCATCTTTTATCAGACTAGAAATACAAATCAAGGTGTGGAAAGCTTGCACATCAATGGAGTTATCTCTGAATCAGGGTGATTTTTATTTTCACATTTTTCTGCCTGAGATCTGGCTTTTTTTTTGTAGGACTCTGTACCATCAGTGGGTTTGCCCTGCCTCTCCCTTTTCCTTTCCTGTGTAACTGCCTTATACAAAGTGATATTTGTGTGCCAGCAGGTAATATGTTTCTAGAGTAGTCACCCAGACCTGACAAGTACTGTAGTGGATTTCTTTTGAAAATTGCCCACGGTGGGGTTATTTCCTCTGCTTTGACAAATTGTATATGCACTATCCACATTAGGCTGTCACATCTGCCTTAGGTTCATCAGGATCTTATTACTGATGCTGTTGTTTTCAAATCTCCAGTATGAGGGCAAGCAAGCAAACACACCCAACAAACCTATTTTAGCAAGAATTTGAAAAACAAAGACCAACACGGTGACACTGAGCAATAGCCTTGAGTGATTTTTTTTTTATAGCTGTGTTCTAATTCTTCAGAGAACAGAGTGAGGAGCTTTGAAAAGGTGCTAATAGACCATGAATTTGCAGCAGTGGAGTTCACAGCTAAACACACTCCCACTTCAAGCTCGGGCAGGGGGAAAAAAAAATGAGGACAAAACAGAAGTGAATTAAAAATCACACTCACTGTCCCAGCTACAAACCAGGGCAGCAGCAGCTTATAAGATCAGCTTCATCTGGCAAGGTGCCCATCATACCACGACCTGAGAGGGCTGGGGCAAGAGGATATCTTATGGCTTGCAAAAAGAGGTTGGGGCAGGCTGCCAGGGGAAGGGATGGAAGCAAAAGAAACATCTAGGTTAAATTAACTTGCTTTACAGAACACTGGCAGCAAACTTTTAGGGCTTCTAAATGTGTTTGGAGAGTTCTTCTGTAATTTCTTTTAAATGGTAGAGAAATACTCCTCTCTGGATAAGCTGTGCTGCTAGGAGAGATTAGTATAAAAATGCCCCTCCTCCTGCCTGGGGGTATTGTCCCCTCCAATCTCCCAGAGATGCTCATGTGCATTCTCCAAATGAGACCACCATGGTTCCATGACACTCTAATCCCAGCTAAGCTGAGGCTGCTGCAGTCTCTCCATCCCCAGCTGCTGCCCTTCCCTGTGCCAGCAAGGATGCTGGTCTGGTCCCACAGTGAACCAGTTCAGAAACGACTCGAAAAATCATAACATTTCCCTCCCAGTTCAGCTCCCTGTGAAGCCAAACAAGTACCAGCACTGGTGCAAGAGGTGGGGTGGGGATATCCATGATGCAAAGCTGGGCTGTGACAGCTCTGGTTTGGATCAGCTGAAACCATCTTGGAACCACACTGCAGGCCGGGCCAGCCAACGCCTGCTATTTATACTGTTCCTGCTGATCTAGCTCCTTCTGCCTGGCTCCAAGTTTGGGAGTGGTCCTGAAAAGAGCTCCCTCATTAGATCAGAAGGGGTGGACAAGCCAATCCTCACAGTCAGCAGCCCTTGCCTCAAACAGCAGCACTCTGGGTTGTGTGGAAGAGGCCTCGTGTCCCGTGAGGCTTACAGGGAGTTCCTGCATTGATCACTGTCTGCACTGCTGAGAAGTTCTCTGTGTTGAGCTGGGGGAAGCTCCTTCTCAGAGGCAAAGCCAAGCTCCCAGTCATCCCACCACAGCCAGGGCACTCTGGGAAGCTGTGATGAGCTACCAGGATCCCAGCTGAATGTAACAGATTATTGGAGTGTGAAGAGATGCCAAGGAAAGATGGCAAAGGAAGGGACACCTTGAAGTCTATCTGGACTGAAATTGGAAATAAATTCTCCCCCTTTCTGAAGTTTACCAGGTTTTTCATCAGATCCTGAGTAGTAAGCCAGTAAGCAAAGTGGTTTGGTACTTGCTGAGTCAGTTGCACACATCATCACAACTGCCATGTGAGTGTTGGCACAGAGATGGGGAGGAACACACAATACCAAACAGCAAACATCTCATCAGGACAGTTTCATGAGCTCCAAAGCTCACCTTCCTCTTTCCAGTAGTAGCTTTGGAATAGTTTAGAGCCAAAACTCTGGAGGGCAAAACCAAGGATACCCAAATTAGCCACTAGAGAAGGAGAATATCCTACAAGATATACCTGGTAACTTCACCTGAAAGATGGGTTCACTTGCCAGCCCTTCCAGAATTTTCACTCATCATCATAGTTTCACAAGTATTTCTTTGTGCTGGACTCACAGATGTCTATGAAGAGCACAGCTTGATGACAGACACATTAGGAACTGGAGATGCTCAGAGTGGTGGGAACTACAGGAAACAATCAAGAGAGAAAAAAAGAATCCTCATTTGATGCTATGAGAGAGGAAAGACTGGATTCACTGGGAAAAGCACTTGAGGTTCTGAGGAAACAAGGGGAGAAACCAGTTGAGTTAGAAGAAAACCCTGAAGCCACCTTTGAGATGCCAGAGTGGGAAGGATGTCTATGCCTGCAAGTTCCCAGCCTGGGACATTCCACTTGGAGCAGCACATCTGAATGCTTGAGGGATGTGGCTTGGGAAAGGAGCAGGAGTCACACTGCTCAGGTTTCCAATTAGGTGAGGCAGGATAAAAGCTGAATAGCCTGAAACTACTGCAACTTTTGCAGGAGAGGGTGTGGGGGTGAGGGGGGTGTGTGAAGCAAACTGAAAACATTTCTGCTAGGGAGGGAAGGAGGAAGAAGAGAGGAAGATGTAGTCAGGGGTAAGTTCAGCAAAGCAACTCTAAACTATCTGTTTGCAGGACTGCTGACTGGAGTGGAGATACTAGAAATAGAATACTTAAAAAAACCCCATTTAAACTGTTCAGCTTCTTATCAGACAGCTTATTATCATTGACTTCATGAACAGATGCCAATTTATACCCTAAATGTCTCTGGGTTGAAACCACTGCCCACCCAGTTCAGGGGGTAATCCAGTGGCCAGCAGAGCACTGCCATTTAGGGGCACTTCATTTGTACCACAATGGAGATTTGCATGTTCTGGCATAAAGAGAATGCTCCAAATGGTATTAACACTCAGCCAAGAATGTTATCTGTTCCCCCTCCTCCTCCTCTTCCTCAAAAAGAGTGGATTGAATTCTGCTTTTTCACTGATTCTCAGGAGAAATATAAAGATTTTCTCTGCCAGTTGCAGATGTGTTCTATTTTCTTCCCCTACATCAGAGCTTCTGAATCACTCTTAATAACAGGCAAAGGCTATTCATACCAAATGGGG
The DNA here is from genome assembly GCA_013401355.1 of Ceyx cyanopectus. Lineage (NCBI taxonomy): Eukaryota > Metazoa > Chordata > Aves > Coraciiformes > Alcedinidae > Ceyx > Ceyx cyanopectus. The sequence goes on from VYZU01013202.1 coordinate 27,554, forward strand.
AAGTTCTCACACACTATGATGATAAAGCATTTCATCAGTTTGGAAAAAGAAAAAAAAAAGAAAAGAAGCTGAGGAAGAGGAAGAAGAAAAGTACCCACAGAACTGCAACATCACATCATCTGTGCTTTGCTGAATGTTCACAGAACAACACTGGAAGTCATTGAAGTGTCAGCTAGTGATTTCATCATGTGTCACTCCTCCCACTAATAAATGATTCATCTTTCTCAGTACTGACACCTCAAAGAATTAAGGAGGAGAAGAAAGAAATTCATAAACTTCCAAGTGAGAAGCACTCCATTGATATTGCACTTCCCAAGTAAAACAGAAGCTCGTGCACACGCTGGGAGTGTGTTTAGAATTGAACCTGCTGTTTATCTGAAATGCACTTTTAAGTTTTAAAAGTGAAGTTATTACAGAAAAAACAACAAACAAACAAGGTATCTTGGATTTCCATGTGTATTAGAGCACCACAATACAGAGGTAAATTGCTCCATTTCCAAACACCAAATTTCACACACACCCCACCCAGCCTCTGAACTGAAGCTGGAGCTGGGAAGAAATATTTCTAGTTGACATAGCAGTGATTAACAGTTTGTTGGTGACAATTAGCCTGCCCCAACCTCCCTGTTGATTACATTGTAAAAGCAAATCTCCCTCCTCTTGCAGGATGAGCAACTGACTGGGATGGAAATGGAACTGGAAGGATATTTGTCATTTTAATGGGAATTTACATAATGGTTCTTGGATGCTTCATGAAGCCAGAGCACCTTCCACTGATGCCAGCAGCTCTGCTGGAGGAACAGGACCTACTAGTAATTCCAACCTACTTCTCCCAGAAGGTTTCAAACACAAACCCAAACCAGGCAATGTGCTTTGCAAGATGCTCTCACTTCTACTTGCTTTGCTAGGACACCCATTGAGTTTCTAGTTCATTTTTTATCTTTCAACCAAAAGCAATAGAGATGGAAAGGTCTCCAATTCCCACATTCTCTGTAAAAACCCACTAAATAGCTAGGAGAAGAAAGAGATTCTAAAAGTGTGATGACTTGGGGGGGAAAAAAAAGCTGCAACATGAATTAAACCTTATGAAACAGTAAAGAAACCATGTGGGAGTGAGACCTAACAAATGACCCCACTGTGAGGAAAAAAATAATAGAGAAGATTGTAATTCACTATGAAACCATGAGACACCAAGCTATGGAAAACCAGGCTTTGCTGGTTCTGCCACTAATGGAGCTCCTTTGGCTGCAGGAGTTTTGTTATTTTTTCCTCATCAAAATAGCATCTATTATAAAAATAGATAGTCTACTTCAATCAGTAGACTCAAAGCTGGAGGAGCATATGGACCCAGTATATATCCCACCTGATTGCTCTCCTGGAGCAGAGAAAATAATTAGATTAAGATGATAAAGTTTGGACTTGGACTTGAGACCCCTTCTCAGCAGAAATAATTAGGCTGGAAAACTGCTGGGGACAGAAAAAAGCCACAAGCCCTGAGGTCTATGTCATAAGCAGGTACTTATCCCTTTGGCTTACTCTTAATATGTACACCAGAGATACCAACACAAATGGATATTTAAAAGCAGTAAAGTACAAAACAAACATTATTTGCTGTTCCCTTACCTCTTGTTTTGCTTGAAACAATGTGAGCATCCTGGGTAAAGATGATGTCCAGTTTCTCCATCAGTTTGATTTAGCATGATCACTGTCAGCAGAGGAATGTAGAATGTGGCAATGAACCTTTGTACATAGGAAAATTTACAGGGCTTGGGCAGGATGTCTGGAGGATCAAAAAGAAAAGAAAATATTAAATACTGAAAACACTTTACCATTAAATCACCTTCTTCCCCTTCCCCCACCTTCCCCCCCATGTTAAATCAGGTAGAAAAGTGTGATAATATTAAGGCTTAATCCAATTTAAATAAATTATTTTCGTGTAAATGTTGAAACAATCATTACATGCATCATTTACTCCCTCCTCTGCCCATAGTCTTAAATTATGCTCCATTATATCCAGATGGAAAAAATATGCAGAAATGTTTCTTAAACATCAGAAATTTTGGTTTTGATTATACTCAGAGGTAGAAGTCATTGAGTGCTAGGGAAAAAAAAAAAAAACACAACAAAAAAACCTAAGAAAACATTACAGGATTCTGTGTAGCAAACTTAATTAAGAAATTTCTTTGCTAGGTTACAACAATATTTTATTACAAGCTTAAGGTATAAGATTGTTACAGCTCTCCAGCACGCTTGGCAGCAAAGAAAGAACACATGCAAATAACAATCTTGTTCTTACAATTAATTACAAATGTACAAATGAGTGATATATCAGAGCCTGTCTACACTGCACAGTCATGCATTTATAACCATTCCACCATACACAGTTATTAAGAAGCATGTTTTGCATCTACAGGAGCTGGATACCACATCACAGCCACGGGTACTTATGTTTATTCATGCACAGCTCCCACCAGCCAGAACTATATGTATCTGTCAGTGCATTTTAGCAAAATCTGCATCAAATAACCAGTAGTGCAGGTCTCTTCAGCTGGCTTTTTATTTTGTTTACTGGAATTAAGAGATAAGGGAAGCCAGAAATGCATGGGTGGTAATGGGCAGGTGGTGACAGACAGCAGCCTTCAGCCACTGGCCATTCTGGGGCAGTTGATGGGGTGACAATCACCCATCCATGTCCCAAAACAGCTCTGCCTCAGGAGGGGTGAGGAATTTTCTCTCCTCACTGGCAACTAAAACAGCTGAGGGGAAAACACCTGAACCCTGGTGAGTCCAGCAGTTGCCAGGGATCTCCTCTTGTGCTCTGAGGATTGTCAGTGTAAGAGCCCTGCCAAGACCATTTCCACAGCACAGAACCTGCAGCCCGTGGGAAGATGAACAACAGGACACTGCTGGACTCTCCTAAGCAGCAAAGTCTGGTTAAATCCTCCCCTCAGCCATCCCTCATTCCAGCTGGGTTGTTGGATCACAGCGGGGTGCCAAGTCTGGGTCTCCAGCAAGGGTGGAAGACAGATGGCTGTGGAAGAAAGAGCAGTTCAAACGGTGTCCAAGACTGAGCCAAGTCAGGAACAGACCAGAAATCCCTGTTATGGCTACAAGGATGCTGCCACCTAAACACACTCATCCCTGGAGACACAGGCCTAACTACACATTGCTCAAGGCTTGGAACACTGATCTCACAAGCAGCATTTGAAAATCACCACTCTGCTACTCTCTCCCCAGGCCAGCAAAGGATATTTTGTTTTAACCTCACACCTTGGGTTCATGCTTCTCCCTAGGAACGATTGTTTCACTCAGCTGTCCAAAGCCAGGTCAGCCCTGAGACTGAATAACACCATTCTCACTGAGAAATGTTTCAAGCACATATCTTGCCAGACAGTTTTACAGGTTATGGAGGGAATTCCTGTTTTTGAGTCAGTGGGAAGTCAGTGTGTTCCCACTGAGAAGTCAGTTTGTTCCCACGCTGGTTCCTCATCCACACAATTCCCTCATCCTGAACTGTTTGCTAAGAAAACCTGAGATTATTTGTGTAATGCTCCATGCAGAGAAACTACAACACGCAAACACGGAATGATAGAGTGATGTGGTGCTCCAGTTCCAAAAGCCATAAATTCTAAACATAAATTCTGATCTTAGCTTTAAAATTCATCTTCCCTTGTTCACCATCACGGCCCAGCCAGGCACAATGGCATATTCTGGTTCGTGTTATCATTACAGAAATTACCAGACTTACTAGAAAGGACTACCAGGGCTGTTGCCCAGATTTTTCATGACAGCTGCAGGCATCATGTTCTCCTGCCAATGAATGGGAGGATGGTAGAGGAACTCAACACAACAAGCTCCTTTTTCATTTACAGCCAACACCAGTAGTTTGAAAACTTTTTAATTAATGTACACAACTGATTGGGTACATGTATGCTGCAAAGCTGGCTGAACCATCTGGGGTACTAGAGGCAGACAGCTTTCTGCACTGATTTACTATCCTGGAGAAATCACCTAAGGGCAAACCATCCCATTTTTCAGTGGGATAAATAAGCACATCCAGACCCCTCTGCTAGACTGCCAGAGGTGCTCAAACTGGCCTGTTCAAAGCTGGCTTTGGTGATCCTGAATTCTGCAGCAGAGATCTAACCTCTGTGGTTTGGAAACATCACCAGCAGAGAGTGAATCCCACCCTCCCATCCTGCCTGGAGAGCTGTGAGGATTCCAGCAGATCCAGCAGAGCTCAACTGGAAGATGGGAGAGGAGACACCAGGACGCTGCCCACAGGGCCTGCAGGGCTGCATGATCTGGGGAAGCAATAACCTCATCAGGGCTCTACCCTGCTCTTCTGGCAACACACATGCTTCTGAAAACGTTTCCACTGAGACCACCTTTGCTTTAATAAACAAACGTTAATAAAACAAACAATTAAAAAAAGAAAGAAAAAAAATCAGCCAGATCCTCTTGCACAGCATCCCCCAGCAGTCACTGGCCGAGATCTGATCTTCTGGGCCAGGGAGTCATCAGTGCCCAGGCCCAGAGCTTGCTGGGGCTGCTGGGCAGGAAGGGATGGGCCCCACTGGAGCTTTGAAAGAAAGCAAACAGCTTGTTTGGCAGAAAGCTGTTTTCTTCATGGACTGGTCAGCAGGAGGCCTAGTGGAAGCTGCTGGCTGGAGCAAGCAGGCTGCCTCCTCAGGGACTTGTGTCCACAGCAGTGAAGGAGGCAAATCTTCACTGTACCCAAATCCCTTAAGAATTATAATGATGTGACCAACACTCCTTTGGAGTATTTTTTCCTCTGTTGTTGATGATATTTGCAACCTAATTCAGCTTTTGCCATGACTCAATCATGTGCAATATCCTTAATCTGCAAACACTCAAGGATGATAATTCACCTTTATTCTCCCTATTCCCCAGGCTCGCATTTCATCAACTATAAAGCACAGTCAGGGAAGAACAATTCCTAAAATAGCCAGGCACGTACATTTCCACCCTCTCTTTGGGAAAAAAGGTTCAAAACCACAGGTCCTACAGGTCCTTGTAACACTTAAAATGACTAGACCAAACCTCTTGATAGCAGCAGGCGAGGTGTGCAGAAACAAATGGGGTTTTATCTTAGCCTCTCACACCAAGCTACTCCAGACCCTGTTTATAAAGCACTGCAGTGACAGAAGATGTAGCACCAGCCAAGCCGAGCACAAATTCCTGTTCACATCAGCAGAAGACTTGGTGGTACAAAGCCAGCACTTATTACCAGTTCAATGAAAACAAGAGAGACCATGGCTATCACAAATAAAAACATACCCAAGCTTTTGGGCAACAAAAGCTATTACTAAGAACAAGCAAGTTGTTCCTACTTTCTTTCCTACACTCTGCTTAATGATTTCAGGGTCTCTCTGTGGTGCTTGAGTACCTCAAAACCTGATCAAAAAGCACCCAGCACTCCACAGCATCATATCTACACTGCCATTAAACACTGAATTGTCTAATGATCTTCCTTAAAACAATAATTTGCTGTTTCTGTCCTTTCAGTAGGAGCCACCACTATGTGTGTTTCACTTGATTTTTTTTTTTTTAATAACCATGACCTTTTATTAAAAACACAGCTTCCACTGTGCCCAACATGAATTCTGCTTGGCTGTAAGACAAAATAATATTCCAAACGTGTTAAATTTATGGTCAGTTAGAATGCAAAACGATGGCTAAACTTTTGGCTAGTAAGTTGGACGCCAGCAGCACTGCCCCTGCCAGCAATGGAGCCAAGCTCAAGGCCTGATTCACCAGTTTTCCACACTACTCATCACATGGAACCAGCTCTGCAAAAACCAGCTGGATTATTATTTTTTTTTTCCAAGAGGAAAACTGTGTGCTATGCTTGAGGAGCACCATTACTGTCTATAGCAAAGATGGGCTCCAGCTTGTGGCATCTCAGAGCCACTCTTTGCAAATTAAGCCACCTCAGGACAACTTTATTTCCTTGAAAGGCCTCGGTGTCACCTGCTGCTGAAGTAAATGGGCTTGGATGAGAGGCTCTGCCCAGATGGAGCTGATGTGCAGCAGGAAAGGCAGGCTAGGGGGTAGCACTGGCTGAACTAGAGCCTCAACCCACCCTGGAACTTACAACCATGTGCTACCTGTTCCCGTCCTCCCTGCAAATGCTTTTCCTTCAAGCTTCTGTGCTTTCATGGGTTCCTGTTCCACAGATGCAGGGCAACCAAGCACACTGCAGTAAATGCTGAACAACGTGGCAAAGACAAGCACCCTTACACTGCCAGCTGCAAAACACACTGAAATAAAATGGGAGGAAAAGCTGACAGAGTATTGCATCCAGCAAAGGCAAAGAGCCAGATGAAGAGCCACTGTTTTTCCTGCAGGGCTCACACCAAGAACATCACCACTGTCCACGAGTGCTGTGTTTTCATCAGGTCTGTGAGCCTGGCTTTTTACAGACTGTAAACTGAGGCAGTCAGAAATGAAACCCCATTCTTGCTATTCCTGAGTATTGCGTTCCTGAGGATTTCTTTCAGTGTTCCAAGAACACAGCTTCCAGCAGCTTTTAGTGCAGATGCACATGTGTAGTTGTAAAAACCCATCAAATGAGGAACACAATGCAAGAGCTCCAACAGGAACACTTTAGCAACCACAGACATCATATTTATTTCCCCATCTCCTCTTCTACGTTTTCAAGTAGGGGAACAAAGTATCCCTCACACTAGGAGATTTGGATCAAAGAGCTCTGATGGTCACAAGTCACAACTCATCACCCACCTGACAACTGTAGCTATTTATGTACAAATTAGTAGTGCTGACCTGGCCACTATTAAAAGATTGATGTAAATGGCTTATCCAGCATCACACTCCTTGGCAGAGAATCAACTTCTCCAAAGGAACATTCAGCTGCTTTAACAATGAGATTATGTCTTCCCTTCTTGCATTCATAGGAACACAGGAGGGTAAGAGTTCAACAGACAACACTCTCCTTCAGCATGCACTCTAATTCATCCCCAGAGCAGACTCATTTAATACACTGAATAAAAACCAAGCATCCTACGAAGGGGGAGAGAGGGGAAGGTATGCAATTTATTTTAGAATCATTACAAAGCAATATCGAGCTCTGTGGATGGAATTAAGATTGCATAAGCATTTCCTAATTCTGGCATTTTGTAACTTTCCAGTGCTTTCCTCAGCCACTTTAATATCCTCTCCCTCTGACCATCTGTGCAGAGTCTGCCTGCACGTGTCCATAAGGCTGCTCCAAGGATCCTGGAGATGCTGGGCACCCTGTCTCCAGAGCTCAGAGGACTTGAAATCCCTTGCATCCATCTGCATCCCATGAATCCAGCCTCTTCTGGCACGTGATCCAGAATCCACTACACATGTAGAGCTTCGTGGCAGCTGCCTGTTGGGAAATCCTCAGGGGGTGATGCAGAGACATCTCCTCGTGTGCACACTGCTGTGCTGCACAGGCATGGTGTTTGCATTTGATGTATGTATTTAGCCTAAGTGTACACTGATGTGTGTATTTAAGAAGGGAAAAGAAAAAAAAAAGCTGTGGGGAAGTGGCCAAAGGCACTGGCAGCAATTAGTGACTCCTGTTTCCCCAAGGGAAGTTCTGCTTCCCTCTTCTGCAAGGGATTCACTCACAGCAGTGGCCACTTCGTCTCTGAGGTATAGAATCATAGAATGTCAGGGGTTGGAAGGGACCTAGAAGATCATCTAGTCAAATCCCCCTGCTAGACCAAGTCACCCAGGAACAGATATGGGTCAGGTCTAGACATCAGCTCTAGACAGTGGCAAGAACTGATTTGAGAATTCAAAGCTCCCATTAGCTCTGGGCAGAGGTCTCCCCTGCCAGAGATGGTCTCCACATCCTTCTTACTCACTACAAGAGCCTGTGGTACTTGTGTCTCCTCATACTCAAAAGAAAATGTGCTATACATATATTATGTTGGCATTTAAGGCACCAAAAGCTGCCCTGTAGAACATCTGGGGTTTACAAACCTGGGGGTCTACTCTTACAGTAAGATTCTTTACATATTTTATCAAGCTTCTAGGGAGCCATTCAAGCCTCTAAAAAATGATCATTCCCATGTGTTTCCTCTACAGATCACCAGGCTCATTCTAGGGCTGCAAGTGAGTTCTGTATCCCACAGCACAAAGCTACCAACTCTCATCCTCCTTGGTGTCCAAGTTTTGCCTTTATCCATCCAGGAGATGAGATCTCAGAATTCAAAGGTGCATCCCCTTCAGAGGCAGAAAACCTGTTCGGAGCTAGAGGAGTCAATTTTTGCCTTTCCTTTGGCAGACATAATTCAGGTAAATGTGCCACAGTTGAGGAAAAGGTACCCAGAAGTTATTTTTATGAACTAGTAAGCAGCCATCTGTCCACAAACAATCACAGCCTGCCCCCAAGACAAGGCTTCTTTACAGCTGAACTTGTCTGGCATCATGCCCTTTGTTTGCTGACTGGTGAATTATGGCTCATGAATTCACCCCATGTTCTTTCTGCCTCCTCTGTATTTCTTGTGCCTATTGTTTCAGCTGTTTGATCAAAAACAAGAAAGAACAACCAAAAAAACTGAAATGGTTATGCTTGGCTTTATAGCAGATCCTCATTCTCCTTATGAGCTACATATTCTTTTTTTAGTTTGTTTTGACCAGCAACCAAACCAAGACTTTCCCCATCAGCTTTCTGAAAATCTTGCCCCAGAACTCTGAGAACATCACAACCTGTTTTACATCTCCTTTCCAAGTTTCCAAGTGTCAAAAGCTGTAGTTCTTGATTTAGAAAAAAAAATAAAAATAGTACAGTCATCCATAAGTCATCTGGTGAATGTCCTTTTCTATAACCTCCAGGGAGATTTTATCTGCACTGAGATGTGAAAAGGCAAGTATTATGAAAGCTCTGGTAGCTGGAGAAGTATCACCAAGGTTCCTTCTTAATGAGGCTTCCTCTCACTTTTCACTGGAATCATGTACTAGGAGATGATCTTCTGTACTAGAAAGTGACCATATTCCACCTCTTGCTCAGAGATAACTGCCCCTGGGATGTTTAATGTAGGTGAATCCAAGTGCAAAGTGCAGAAAAGGTATTATTCTTCTGCAAAGAAATCATCCACAGTGTCATCACCACCCCAAAAAACCTCACCAAAGCTTGTTGAACAAAAGTCTCACGTCAGCCCCACTGAGCCTCTTCTGCCCTTTGCAAGCCCTTGGAAAGGTTGACTTTGGGCAGTGATAAAAACTGTAGAGGACATAAATCCAGTTGTGGGGCTCCTTGTAAATCTCTGAAGTTCTTCATAAAAGGATTACATAAAATGAAGAGATGAATTGGATGCAAACAAGGAAAAAGCCACACTAACATTAGTCACTTCTCAAGCATTTTTGAAGAACGTTCTAGATGGCAGTGGCCAGGGTGAAATTTACCATCAAAACAGGAAAAAAAAAAAGTAAAACAAAACCAAAATGTTATGGCAAACCCTGAGATCAGTGGCAGTTAACCTGTGATACCAGCAGCTATTGTATCAGCATGTAATGAATTCTGTAAACTAGCTCAGCCTATTTAAAAGGTCAGACTCCTGGAAGTGAAAGAAGGATCCACAGCAGACCCAGGAGCCACAGCACATACACAACTCCCTGTGTCACAGGCCACAGATGGAAACAGAGCCATGGAGCTATGGAAAAGGTTTCTGCCACCCTGCCTCAAGAAGCAGATTCATGAGTTTGCACTGCCTGTAAGCTCTTGTTCAACAGATGGCACAAAAGCCAGCAGCAAACATAGCAACACCCAGACTGAGGAACAATCAGGAAGGAATCTCCAAAGCAAGGAGGGGAGAAATTGTTGGTTTTTTCTACCTTCTGTTATTTGAGAAAAGCCAGGTAGGTTTGTTACAACAACCTTCTGCTCAGTTGTTGGCCTAGAAATACATGAATGACTATCTTTGTCTCTTCTGGATTTCAAAGGTGTCTCAGAGAGTCACAGACCCATCATTATTAATTGAAGAAAACCCCAGACAAGTTTTTTCTTCCAAGTATGTCCTAGACCTTCAAGTTACACAAACACCTTAATAAAAATGGAGGCAGGAAGAAGAAATATTTAACTCCTAGAAGACATATGCATAGTCCCAATTTGAAGGAGCAAAATTCTCTTTTCAGACTTACACTTAGCAAGAATGCATTCTTTTCCTACCAATGGCCTACAGAAAAGGCTGCAAAAGATGAACTTGATCACAAGTTCTATCACCAGAAAAGCTTGATGTTGGATGAGACAAAGCATGGATTTATTTTCCCTCCCAATTTTTACTAAACATGATTAGGAAAAAAGAAAAAAAAAAGCACCTTATTAGTAGTAACCATGAAGAAGTGAAGGGGAAACTAATTATTTAATTAGGGCATAATTTGAGTTCTTCCATTTAGTGTCTTAAACATGCTTTTCAGTCCATTTCTAAGGTGAAGGGAGAACACTATGTGAGGAAAGATGACTTCATGGTTAAGACAGAAGGCTAGGATCCAGTGGGAGAGGTTTTGGGGAGTCCTGAGGTCGAGCACAGCCATTCAGCAGCCTTCTGCAAAACCTTTTGCACCTGTGGAGCAGAGGGAATACTCTCGGGAAGGGATGTGAACATGGAAACCACATCTGGAAGGCAAAGTGAAGTCCCTGAAGTGTTACCTAATTGTACAGATTAGCACAGGGGTGCCTCACCTCACGCTTTGCGGTGGGTTGTGCAGAAAACCACACACGGCCACTGCGTATAGTGATACCTCACCAGGGAGATCATCAATGACTCTCCTTCCTCCCTGTCCCTGGAAGAGATAAAATCGACCATTAAAGAACTGTTGTGTTCTCTGAAGATGCACCTTCCACTTCACAGTGTTTTTACATGGGGAAAAGTCCGAGGAGCTGGGACAGGGCAGCAGCCCAGGGACCGGCTCCGCTCGGAGACCACCCGCTGCTCCCGGGAAAGCTCCGGGCTCTCCGCTCCCCGCCCGCCCTCCAGCAGAGACGGCGATATTAACACGCCCGTCCACACAACGAGGTTATTCTGCCGCTGGCCGGAGCACCGGGCTGGGCCGGCCCCGCCGCCGCCACCGGGTCCCGCGGGGCAGCCCCGAAGCGGCGGCAATGAGGCGTTTTGGGCGGGAGGAGGCGCGACCTCAGGATACCTTTGAGACGCACCGAGCGAGGCTCGCACGGCGCAGCCCGGCAGCCTGTCCTGAGCTGACACCGCCCGCCGGGGCTGAGCGGGCAGAGCGGGCGGCCCCCCGCAGCCGATCCCCGCCGCCTCCTCGGCGGCTCAGTCCCACAGACGTTAAGTTCCGTGTCGCCGCTTCCCAGCCTAACCCAGACACATTAATCCCGGCGCTCTCCCGGCAGCCTCCCGCGGCGCCTCCCCGGCAGCGGGTCCCGGCAGCCGCCGCCTCCTCCTCCTCCTCCTCCGCCCGGCCGCCCGGCCCTGCCGAGCCATCCCCCGGCTGGCAGCGGCCGCTCCGCCGCTTCCTCCGCATCGACATCCCAACAACGCCCAAACCGCCCCCACAGCGTCGTGTCGCGTCGTGTCGTGTCGTGTGTCCCCCCCGCGACTCCTCCACCGGGCACCACGGGGAGGGGGAAGAAGCCGGGGGGTGAAAGGAGGAGCAGCGAGAAGGGGTTCCTCGCACCGCAGCCAATCGGCGGAGGGCACGGCTGGGGCGCGGGGCATGGCGGGAGTTGTAGTTCCCCCGCCGTCGCCATTTTGTGGCGAGGGAACTACAACTTTCCCGCGAGCAAGGACGATTGTCGGGCCCTGTCGGAGCCCCGCCGGCGAGGCCAGGTGCTGCCAGCGCGGCGGGCCCCGGTGCGTGCCCGGGCCGAGGGGGGAGGCGCGGCGGGTTCAGGGATGTGCAGCGGAAGGAGAGGAGCCCTCAGCTGAGGGGAGGAGGCTGCTGCGGGGCGGGGAGGGGAGGGGGGCAGAGCAGAGCAGAGCAGGGCAGGGCGACCGAGCGTGCTGCGCGGCGAGGGAGCGTCGCCAAACTCCCCGCTCGCCTTGCGGCGCAGGCCGAGCCGGCGACCTTGCCCGCCGGGTGGGCGCTTTGAAATGCCAAACGATCCAAAACCCAACAAGAGATTGGGGAGCGGGGCTCGGAGAGGGAAGGAAAGAAACACGCGTGACGGCGCTTGACCCGCATGAACCGCTTTAGCGACGCCCTTTGCGTGCGTTGAACGCGGAGGGGGTGTTTTGCGGCTGTTGCCCCGGTTGGGAGTTCAGCGCAGCCCCTAAGCGGCGGCTGTATGTGCGTGTGCGTGTGTGTGTGCGTGTGTATATATACACACACCGGGGCACACACGCGCGCACACACACGCAGACATATATATTAAAGGCGAAAAAAAAAAAAAAAAGGAAAGGAGGAAAAAAAAAAAAAAAAGGAGCCAGGTCCATTTAAAGTTGGTGGCGGAGAGCGGCTCCCATTGGTTAGGGGGGAGCTGGCGGAGCGGAGACACACACGGTGCGCGCAGCCCTCGCTGCCGCCGCTGCCGGAGCCGCCGCCGCCGCCGCCGCTGCTGCTGGAGTTGTCTCTGGCGCTTTCCCTGCTGCCGCAGCGGCACCAACGTGACTTCCAACGTTTTGATTTTGATTTGATTCTTCTCCTCTCGGCCCCTTTTCCTTCTCCAAGATGTAACTACAGCTCTGACACTAAGGACCTGCAGATCGCTTAGGCGGCTTGAGGAGAAAAAAAAAAAGGGGATCTCAAGGGGGTTGTGGGTTTTTTTTTTGTGTTTAGGGGGAAATTTTCCATGAGAATGTTTCACTAAAGTGAATTTTTTTTTTTTTTCTCCTTCGCTTTCTTTTTTTTTTTTTTTTTTTCGTCCCCCATTTCTTGGATTTATTGCTAGGAGAATCACATTGTGAGGAAAGAAAAGTCGGATTACAAGATACCACTACAAACAACCCCCTCCCCCGTGGATTTTTCCCGGTATTTTTATTTTTATTTTTTTTTTAATTGCCGCGGCTTTAATTCATGAAGCAATTGTCCCCTTTTGCAATCAGAATTTGGATACCAGAATGAGCAAAGAAAGACCCAAGAGGAATATAATTCAAAAGAAATACGTAAGTGGCCATAACATCTATCATTTGACTCCCAGTTTTAGGAAATGGCAGTGAATGGCAAGTTTATCTCTAATCCTGCAGCTACGAGGCTTTGGAAACAAATATACTGAAATTGATTATTTTTTTGCAGTGCTGTGGTTGGGGTGTGTGGAGGGGGGGGGGAGTTTTCAGAGGCCCCTTTCCACGGGGGGAAACCTTCTAGCCGGGTCTGGTTATAAAACCAGATCCGTGTAGCGATTCCTCCAGTGAATAAATGTATTGACCTCAAATGACACAATCATCATCTAGTTTTAGATGAAAGGCGGGGAGTTCGGAGCGGGGAGGGATGGGGGGGGATGGTGTTCGCCGCGATAATGTCACGAAACTGCATTTTCGGGTGGTTTTATCAATACTGCGCTTATTGCATGCGAAAGGAGGTGGTGTTTTTTTTTTCCTCCCTGTGATCTGCGTGTGTTGGATCCCCGTCTGGTGAACGGCGGCGGTGGCTGTTGAAAGCCCTTTAAGTTGAAAGCGAGTGGCTGGTTATGGCGAGCTCGTTGCTCGCACTCCCTACCACATCCCATCGCCTGGATCTGCTTCCCTGCCTCGGGAAGAAACCCGGCCGGGCTCGGCTGGGGATAATGGGAGAGAAATGGCTCGGTACAGTTGAAAAAGAATTCATCGCGATGGCTCGAAAACATTTTTTTGGGGTTTAATCCCAGTGCAGCCCGGGTTGTATTTCTACCTCTCTTTATTCAACCCCTTGTAATTGTCTAATCCTCGAAACGTAGAAATGTGGATGGGTAGTTGGATTTTTGTTCGTGCTCCAGTTACGTTTTGATTGGCGTAGGGGAGTTTGGAAAAAACTGAGGGGAATCGGCCAAATATGCAGCAGAGCGGAGAATTCTCATCCGCACGTTTGCTAAATAAATCAAAAGAAGAATCTTCATCTTGTTGGGGATAGAGACACAGCTCGAAACCCTCGCTTTCGGCCGCGTTTGATGCGGGGCTTTAAAAGTTGTAGTTTATATCGCGCCTGTCGTCGGTGGCGATCTCTTTTCTCTCGCTCTCTCTTCGGCGAGGGGTGTTTCTTGGCCAGGGAGGGTGACCTTCGGGACACTTTCGCTCGCTATTCTATAGATTGGGTAAAAACTGCAGTTGACTCCAGCTGACTGCCGCTATCGATTGCCCGCCCCGCTGAAACGCAGCCCGGGGAGAGGGGGGGAGCGGGAGGTGCTGGATGGGGAGCGGGTTGGGGGGGGTGGGGGGGGTCGCGTTATTTCGGAGCTGCTTCCCCCCCCCCCCCNCGCGTTATTTCGGAGCTGCTTCCCCCCCCCCCCCCCTCGAAATTTGCGAATTCAAATACATCCGCATTGCAGAGGAGCGGGGAGCCCGGGGCCGCCGAGTTTAAAGTATTGCATCGAAACGGGAACGGCGGGGTGGAAAGTCTGGCCAAACACGCGAGGCGTCCACGTTTCCCAGGCAGGCAGGCAGACAAAAGCGGGGCGGGGGGAACCGCGGTGTTAATAATTAAGAGGAGGGGAAAGTGGGGGGCGTGTGTGTGTGTGTGTGGAGCCCTAGATCCCCCCCTTACACCGCCGCTCCCGCGGTCGCCCCGGGCTCTCGGGGGCGAACAATGCGGCGCCGCTCCCGCCCCGCCGGGCAGGGGGTGAACGCGGCTCCCCGGGCAGGTCGGGGGGGGCGTGTGTGCCTGGGGCAGGCCTGGCGGGCAACGTGCCGTGTGCTCCCCGCTTGCAACTTCGCGCTGGCGGCTGTTGTTTCATACGATTGATTTTTTTTTTTCACCCTCCGCCCTTTTTCCTTTCCTCCTCCTCCTCCTCCCCCCTTCTTTTTTGTTTCTGGCAGGGGCCGGCGGGGCGCGCTGACGGCGGCAGCAACAGGTTGCCGGGGCTGTGACGGGAGCCCGCGGGCCGCCGGCCACGCCGCCGCCCGGCCAGGTTCGCCCTGCTCCCGTGACGTCACAAAGGGAAGGGCCTGCGCGCCGTGGAATCTTCGCCGCCTCAACCTCCCCCCCCC
>VYZU01013203.1:0-11867 GCA_013401355.1 Ceyx cyanopectus
AATAACAAATATTACAAGATATTTTTCTCCATGCCCAGTGCCTGCTGAGCCATCATGCTGAGCCTATATTTATGGCACTGTAAAACACAATGAAGGCAACAGCGCTAGGAATACTAATAGCCTCAAGTTTATTACACTAAGGCTGAGTGCTTCATTTTAATTGCATGGAAACATTTAATTTGTTAGATGAGGTGTCATGTAGTTTTCCTCAGGCACCAGTAACTCATATCCACACTGGGACAATCTAACAATCTAGGGGAGGCTTTAAATTTTAATGGATTTTACTATTTCTTACCTCTTTGGTGTATGAGGGTGGTCAGATTCTTAGGCCTTGGAGGGTGAAAATTTTTTTTCTGCCTCTTTGTCATAAAACTTGATTGGGGAAATCCATATTTTTGCAGTTCTCCAAGG
The DNA here is from genome assembly GCA_013401355.1 of Ceyx cyanopectus. Taxonomy (NCBI): domain Eukaryota; kingdom Metazoa; phylum Chordata; class Aves; order Coraciiformes; family Alcedinidae; genus Ceyx; species Ceyx cyanopectus. The sequence continues at coordinate 412 of VYZU01013203.1, forward strand.
CAAGAAAAGAGTTTTCAAGGCATCACCATAGGGTGTAAGCAGGAGGACCACAAGTTCTCATCTCTCCCCATCTCACTACATGGACCAATGATGCTCGTGAGCTGTCCTGGGCAGCAAAACCTGCTAATGACCCTTTGCTGCAATGGTGGGAACACAACCTTTTTTTTTTGGAAGGAAGGGTAGGAGTTCAGCCACAGATGACCAACAGATCTAAGGCACTGTGATGCTTCTCCTCAGCAGACCTCTCCAGCATTTTTCTGGTCATTTATAACATTAAAGGAGTAAAAGGGAGAGGAAACCCAATTGAACAGGTTTATGTTCTGAAGTGATGTCAAACCAGAACATAACAGAGAAAAGGGCGTTTTAGGAGGAAAAAATGATGGAAGCTTATCACTACGTCCTATGTGACAAAAGGGATGGGGCAGAGGAAAATCAAGACCATTTGGAGACAAGCTGGGTCTATCAAAATAATAATAACAGCTCCTGTTTCCTGCATAGTTCACACATGCTCAGACAGTGATGATGAATGTGGAATAAATGCCTGAGTTGGCAAGATTTCATTTACCTCTGGTGTTAGGGAACCTGCAGCTTTACATCAGATCTTTTTCTTTTTTTCCTCCCCCCCACATGCTGTTCTAACATGTTTGGACACTGAAGTTTAAATACTTCGCATTGGAAATGAAAGGTGGTTATTTTGGTGGGTTTTTATTAACTGCACGGAGAAATAATGACTGCAAAAGCTTTGCAAAACCAGAGGTAAATATCTTATCACTCCAGGTTTTAAAGAGAGATAGGACTTTTTTTCTTTTTTTTTTCTTTTTTTTTTTTAAAGATGTGCTGCAGTTCAGCTCCTACTTGATGGGCAAAATGCTGTCATGTCTGTGCTATGGAAGAATAATTCTCCCAGCAGGAATTACCAGGGAAGAGGAATATTATGCAGAAGAGGAGACTCTCTGATGTCCTTAATATCCACATTATCTCCTTTGAGGCAACCAAGTAGATGCCATGGCAATAAGCAAACACAGCGATGCACACACGATGGGAAGCCGTGTGTTAATGATGAGCATCTTGGCCAAGACCCACATCTTCCACTTACCTCAAGCCTTTGGGAAGCCAGGACTCTCACATCATGATGGGAACAGTCTCAGCTACACCCAGCATGGCCACCTGGAAGGAGATCCAAGGAGTGATGTGAGCAAGTGGGCACAGATGTCAGCAAATCTACAGTGGGTTTTTACCTCCTGTAAATGTCACTGCTGGAACTCGTGACACCTCCCAAGCTCCCCCCTCCATCCAGTGGCAGAAAAGGCTTTTTATAGAGTTTATAGGAGGCATTCAAAAGAAAACACAGAGTAGGATACCACCAGTGTGGGGTGGACTGCAAGAAATTTTTTAATCCCGTTGTCAGATTACCACAAAAAAATAAAGGAGGTCATGAGGACAGTTGGCTTCCTGAGGATGGATTTTTGCACCACTTCTAGTAAGTTCTCCAGCAAGAGCTGAGAAGGGCTTTTTCCATCAGCATTGGCTGGAAATCTTAACCAAACCTCTTCAGATGTGTCAGCAGCTCTTTTTCAAACGTGTGTGGGGTCCTGGTGCTGAGGCTGTTGAGGCAACAGCCACAGAAATTGGCTGCCCCCAGCTACTACCCAAGAATGGTCACGGGGACGGAGCATTGAATTGATTTATGAGGCTAAAAGAGGCCTTGCATGTAAATGGCTATTGGATTTCAGTCACTTGCTCCCACAGAGAGCAGTAGCTCATATTTAGTTAGTGTCCAATTTCTAGGAACTTGCATTCCAAGTTTTTTTAATTGCCCCAGAAACTTGATTTTAAGTTTCTTATCCAACCAGAAGCACAACTTTTATTATGTCATCTCTTTGAATTAATGGCTCAGGATATTTCCACCTCAACCCTACACTGACCTTAGCACAGAATCACCTTGGAGACACGAATAATTTCACCATTATCATCAAAGCAGCCCTTGCCACGGAAGAGAAGGTTCAGCTCAGATGTGGAGTTGGTAGCCAGGAGGCATTAAGTGCTGTGACTGAGGTCAACTGGAGATGGGCTCTCCCATGTCACATTCCTGGAGGCCTGACCAATTCCTGAACCTCAGACCTGTCCCTGTTTTCCAGCCATTATCCTGCTCACAGACTCCTTACAAGTAAGGCCAAGAATACTCATGAGGTCATCAGTGAATAATTTGGAATAATCATCAAACCTGGGAAAATCACAGGTCACTTGCAGAGAATTCATGAGCCAGAAGAGGCAAAAAAAAAAAAGTCAGAATGAATTATCTCCTGGACACCTATCACTGCTTTAGTTCTGTTAAAATAAACACAAGAAAAAAATATCTTTTTGGACAGCGAATTAATGTTCACAAAGAGCACAGAAAAGTCTCAGTAGCCAACAATTTTGAACACCAGATAACTCTCAACCAACGGGCCAAATGAATTTCTAGTGGTCCTCTTATTAATCAATTTATAATAGGAGAATAATTTGTCTCTCTTATGCCAAAAGAAGTATATTCAGGTGTGGGGGGGTGAAGGGCACCCTCTTTTGTCCTTTTTAACGGAAAGACAAAAGGTATTTGGTGCCTGATTTGAATTTCAGACAAACATTTAACAGATCACTTTGCTTCCCCAAACGCACGGTGCAGCCTCTAAGAGCAAGCTAAATTGCTATAAATTAAAGTTAAATGTCAAAAAGGCAAAGATGTGCAGGAATGCAGGAGACAATCTCTGCGCAATTGGGGTTGTTACAGAGCTGCTTTTATCCACTTTGCTTGCATATAGTTAAGTGCTCTTCCTGGAAAGGGGAACCTTTTTTTTTTTTCTTTTTTTTTTTTTTTTTTTTTTCCTTTTTTTTTTTTTTTTCTTTCCATTTTTAGATGCTGGCTCTGTCCTAGTTCCACTGAAATAGGATGTTCTAATTTCTCATTTCCAAATATCATCAGAGGAAGAATGATGACTGTCCGCTCACCACTCTGATCATTTCACTTGAGCTTTGCAGGCTGCTCTTAAGAGAAATGCCATCCCTTTGTTACAGCAGGTATCAACCTGCTCGGTAAAGGGGAAATTAAGATGCCATTTCTACCTGCACTGAGTAGTTGGCCTCTGTGGGAGGAAAGTAATGAAATCCCTGCTTCTTCTGTTAGTCTAAAATAGAAAATATAAGGGGAAATGTGGTGTGAGCTATATGTGACAGGTGAGAAAACAAGTATTGGTGTTCCAGTAGATGAATCTCACCTATAAAAAAATGAGTTCTGAGGCCAGCCTGCTCTTTCCCTCCCCACTTGGAGCAGGGTGCTCGGCCCCAAACCTCTGTGTCCTTGCAGCTTGAGCTGGAGGATGGGAAAATACCTGAGCTGGCTCTGCACAGCCCAAGCTGGGCTGAGGGCTTCTCTGCTAATGTCATCTCCTGAGATTACATGATCTAAATGCCTGCCCCACCTTGCCCTGAAGACCTCTGGATCTATAAAACCACCAGTATCTACACCTCCAAGGGATGCTTTTCAACTACTTGCTTTCTTAATGGCATTGAGAGCCTCACGGGATGGTTGCTTGCTGTAAAATTGAAATGGTAGAGTCCCCATGTTCCCTGGAGGGGATTCAAGGCCCCACGTGGAGCTGTGGTGCTGAGGGCCATGGGGCAGTGGTGCCCTGGCAGTGCTGGGGAATGGTTGGACTGGATGATCTGAAAAGTCTCTTCCAACCAAAACTATTCTGAGATTCTATGATAGTCCACAACAGGGAGGAGCATCTCAGCAGTACCAGGCAGGTGCTGCTCTTTTAGGACTCCAGTTCAACCAGCCTTACTTCACCACATCCCATGTTTTTAGGGAATGCAGTTTCAATGCAGGGAGGGGTCAGGAGCTCACCTGGGTGTGGGGACCCTTCCTGCAGAACATGCACCAGCTGTGCTTGAGGTCTTGTGTGAATCCAGTCAAGACAGAGGAAATGGGAGTCCAACATCAAAGATTCTTGCAACTGCTCTTGAGCTTTCTGAGAGTCCTGAGCCTTGTGCTACCAGATTTACAGCTACAACCTAGAAAGTCACTGGTAGGGCTTGTTGGTTTTGGCAGATACCTTTGAAACCCCCCAGGAAGAACAAGAGCTGTGGACTAAAACCCCGAGGCGTGAGGTCTCATCCTGACTCTGGGACAACACACATCTTGGCTGGGATGAAAGCATCTCTGCCAGGATCTTGGGGTGAGACAATATGGGTGGGAGGTTTCCTTTCCAGTGAGAATCCTGGATGAGTGCATAGTTCAGACTCATATCTGAAGGATCTGTCTACATAAATTTTCTGCGAAGGATGTGATTATTTTTTTAGGCTGGCTTCCTGAAGAAATGAGCCCTTTATGTAACTCAAATATCTCCTTGTCTCTCTTAGTTCTCCTTCATAACTTTTGAACCCACTGATGAATTTCAGATTTTCTTTCTGGCTTCAAGACCTTAACCTTCTACAAACTTGATGAAGAAGTGCATCTGGTTTAAATGCACCCTGGTCCCCTCACTGGACACCACTGGAAAGATGCTGGCTCTGTCCTCTTTGCACCCTCCCTTCCTTCAGACATGAACAGGACTCCCTAAGCCTTCTCCAGGCTGAACAGTCCCAGATTTCTCAGCCTTTCCTCATAACAGAGCTCAGTGGCCTTTCCTGAGGAAGCAGCTTCTGCCTCAGCTTCTCCCTTTAGCTACCCTTCCATATCCTTCTCCTTTGGATGAACCAAGAAACCTCCTGCCTTTCCAGAGCAGCCAACAGAAAATCAGTCTCAGAAATCACTGGCCCAAGAGCTTTACAGCCATAGGAGTCTGGTGACTTCATCCAGAGATGACACTACTGACTGAGTGAGGTGAGAGATGTTCCTGCCAGGGCTATTCATGGCAGCTCTTCTTTTCTCCTGACCTGATGGAGTCTTGTGCTGCTTAAGGCTTCATGTTTTCATCACCATATTTTCATTTTTACCTTTTCCTGGTTCCTCCAGAAGCAAAAATCCAGTACCCCCTATATATACATATATATATATATACACACACATTGACACACACATATGTAAGTTACACTTCATAAAGTTCCCAGAGAAGCCCCCAGCAGGATTGATTGAAACCTGCAATTTCCTAGCAAGCTGCAAAGTTCTCCCCTGAATTGGTGAGTCATGATGCCCTATAAAACACACACTAAAACGTCATCATGACCTACCACTCTTATTTCTTCCTTAAATCTTTGCAGTGAGAGGAAAGGGAAGTTGGCAGAGCGAGGGCAGGAGGAACTGAGCTGACTGCAGCACGACCCAAGGCTCGCTTCTGCGAGCACACCCGGGGAGGTGAAGCTCACCATTGCTTGCAGCATGGTGGGGAACTGGTTGAGGAGAAGACAGGACATGATTTGTGGGATCAGAAATCCCCAGATCACTTACCTGCATTCCTAGGAATAGAGTTGGTTGGACTTTGGCAGCATTGGGCATTCAACCCACAATTTAATGGGTCAGAGAGAAATTACAAATTAATTAAATATCCCTCTCCCCACCACCACAGACACACAACCACCTGTGTGAAAAAATGAACATTTTTTTTCCTTCTTTTCATCTTTTAAGATCTTTCTCTACTTCCCAGCCTCCCACACTGTTGTTTCCTTTTTTTTTAATGGATAACCATGACATATAATGGAAGAAATCACATAGGCTTGAAGAAAAAAAAAAAAAAAGGAGTTCTGGTTGAACGATTTGTTTATTTGCTTCTGGTAAAGAAGTGATCAGACATATTTTCCCAGAACACAACATGTTTTGCTTGAAAAGACCTTTCCTCTTTGTGAAAGATCTTATCATTGATGTTCCTGCCAGTTCTAGGGTTTTGCTGCCAAATAAATCCTGAAGTGCAATTGAACTTCGAACAAGCAATCTTTGCTTCTTTCCTAGTCAGAACTCCCTGAAAATGGGATAACCACCAAATTATCATTGTTTTTATCTGAAATTAAGAAAGCTCAGCTTGCACTGAGGACTGTGAGGACCACGACACAGAATGACCTGGAGTTTCTGATGATGTGTGAACTTGTCTGAGGTCCCAAATGCAGTGCTAGACCATGATGTGAATGGCAAAGACAGCCTGAGGAAAGAGTGTGTTCTGTTCCTGGTGGCTCTGGTGCTGGAAAACTCATCTCAAGGAGGATCACAAAGCATCAGGTTGTCATCCAGCTCTTGCACCCCTTGGAACACCAGTATGCAAGTCCCTCTTTTGAAAGACAGCCAACTGGCAATGAGACATTTCAGCCTGCTTTGGACCACATTCTGTTCTAGAACTGGGGGTAATGCTTTTAAATTAAACTGTCAAGCCAAGTCCATGAAATAGAAAATGTGCAGACAGACAACTAGAAATCAAAATAAAAAATGCACAGATGCAAATGAACTTTCCTCTGGACTCGTCCTTCATTGCCTTGCATCTTGATGCCACCACTTCCACCTAGAGATGGGAAAACAGTGATTTGCTAGCCCCTGTGGAATGCATGACAGCTCTTAAGACACTGAGCTCTTTTCTGTGTCTGTCAGGGCTGAGCTCAAGGACATCCTGAGCTTGAGCTTTTTGCTCTACAGTATTATTAATAATATGGTCATTCACTTGTAAATGCAAATGGACGAGAAGGCATTGGCTCCCTCTGCCCTGCACAATCCTCCAATGTTATCTCAACTTGCTTTGAACCTTCACCTCTGCCCTCATGCCATATGACCTTGGGAGATTATAGCATTTTGTGCTATAAAACTGCTTTCCAGTGAGTTGCAGGGTGGTCTAGGATATAGTCCATGAGTTCATCAAGAGTCTTAGGGGAGCATGGCCCCAGAGGAGACCCAGGGGAAGTGTTGGGTCATTGGGCCCCACTAGTCCTTTAGATGCTCTGGTGCTTTAGAAGCACACCCTGCTCTGGAGGCATGGTGGAGATCAGTCACTGCATCATTACCATTTCAGATCAAAGATCAATACTTTGCCTTGTTTCATTAATTATGGAGACATGTCCCACTGGATAACTTCTAATTTGCACTTTTACCAATCTGCAGGTACAAAGACTTTCCTGTCCATGAATTAGTTGAAGGATGTTATGTTCACTGGATCAACATCATGCTTCGAGCCAACATGGACTCACAGTTATTTTAGTCTGAGATTAATTCCTCCCTTGTGGTGTTTGCACACTGCACAGACGTGCTCCTTGCACAAACTAGAAAAATCTCATTTTTCACTAGTTCAGTTTCCATTTCACACTTCTAAGGGCTGAGGGGATATCAGATGAATGATAATGTAAGAAAAGCCCTACAGGGTCAAACCATTCACCCAGAACCATTTGTAACTGGAGCTAAAAGCAGATGCCAGGTGAAAGATCCAAGTACAAGAAACTGTATCTTCCACCTTTCAATCGTTCAAGGCTGAAGGACCTTCAGGACTAGATTTGGTTTCTAAGAACCTTCAGCAGATGGATTGTTCTTGTCCATTCCCCTAGAACAAGTGTAAATATTTATTATCCCCAGCATCTTGTAGCAAGGAATTCCTCTGCTCCCTTTCCCCTTGTGTAAAGAAAAAACCTTCTTCTGTGTTCATTTGTTTTTTTCTGAACCCATCTATCATTCATCCTTCCATGAATTCATCCTTCCATTCACTCATCCTTCAATGGGTTTTAGTTGCTGTGCTGGAAAAGGCAGGAAAGAATGAATCCTCTTCAGACTCTCTGTGGTACCCACACTTGGAAACCCAGACTTTATTATCACATCTCAGTTGTTTCTTACCCAGAATCCCATCCCCAGCTTCTTTTTTTCACCAGACTCATGCAGACATAATGTTTTGACTTGAGTAGTCATCTGAACCCAGATATGGTCATTATACAGGAAAAACTAAAAAGCACCTTTCTGGATTATCTTGTGATGCTCACATTTTTATTGACTTTTACTGGATCAATTTTTGATGTCTGTGTAGGTTTTTTAGAAGCAGACACCAGCAAATTTAGTTGAGGTTGACAACCTAGATGTGTGGAGAGATACAGTAGCATAAATGTCATTGAAATGAGACACAAGGACACCAAGGAAGATTAAAACCTTGTGGAATAGAAGATGAATAGCAACCAGACCTTTTTTTTTTTTTTTTTAACTTAATATTTTTTGGTGTCCAGATCAAGATACTGACATCTCAGCATGAGAAAGCAGGCTGAAGACCATGAAGGTATTCATGATGCTGTGAGTTAAATGCATTTGTGAGTCTTTGAGGGACTGAAGACTCAATTAGCAAAAGGACCTTAGGAATACAGATACATTAAAAATAACTTTCAACTCTCTTTGGTTTCTTGCCCCCAAGTAAGAGGTTTTTCTCTCTTGTTTATCTGCTTTTTGACCAAATTATGGGTTTGTTGCCATCACTGCTGAACATTGTTAATTTCCTTTGATATGATTGAAAAGATATTTCCAAAAGAAAAATAAATAAAAACTTTATTTTTTTTCCCCATCTTTTATTACATAGTAAATAAAACAGATTTATTTCTCTGCACACCTGTACTGCTTGTGAAGAGCTGTTGAGCATCTGTGAAATGAACAGATTGCCTTTTTTTTTTTTTTTTAAATAAAAAACCCCCGAATGAAGCTCCCAGAGCTCGAGGCTCCTCTGTGTCATCATCCATGTGGCAGCAAAATGAACGTAGCAGCTCTGCTATTCAAATCCAATAGCTCTTCAAACCTCTTCTCTGGTGGTAGAAATAGCACCAGGAAATGTGAGCCAGGGATGAGTCCATGTCTCAGGGCTTTTAATTATGTTAATATGTAGTTCTGGGGAGGAACAGAGGAATGCATGGAGCTTGAGTAGATTCTCTGGTGGCTAACAGGGGTGGGGTTTTTTAGATAATCCTATGAGCTTCAATATTAAAAAGCCTTTCTGCTGCCCAGATATCTGTTTTCATTAAGTCCAAAGGAATTTAATGTATTCACAATGTAATATATTGAGACAAGTCCCCTTGGTTAAAATTACTCAAGTGATTTGAAAGTTACTGTCAAAGAAACAGGGTGGATGTGCAGCCAGACACACGGACAAATAAAGAGAACACAGCTGCCTGAGCAGAATGTCTTTAGGAGACCAGGCACAAATCAGGTGGGCTTTGCTTCTCTGTTGGTTGCATGCATGGACCTGAACCCCATAGTCCATTCCCAAGCTGTAGATCAGGGAGCACAACTTCATCAGAGCACCATGAGCTACAGCAGCATTCACATCTTCAATGCAATCCTTTCCAGCCCCTCCACAAGGCTCTCAGCAAATACAATCAACTCTATAGTCTGTCCAGAAACTCATCAGACACTGGCACAGGCTGCCCAGGGAGGGGGTTGAGTGCCCAGCCCTGGGTGTGTTGAAGGGTCCTTTGGATGTGGTGTTGAGGGACATGGTTTAGGGGTGAACTTTGTAGAGTAGCATTAATGGTTGGACTGCATGATCCCAAGGGGCTTTTCCAACCTGAATGATTCTATGATTAATCATACCTAGGATCTACAGCACAGGAGCTCTTTAGGGCAATTAATGTGTCTGTCACTGCTTTTGATCAAGACAATTTTAACTGTGAGGCCCCACCTCGACTACTGTATTCACTTCCAGCAGGACACTGAGGGGCTGGAGAGTGGCCAGGGAAGGGCCACGGAGCTGGGGCAGGGTCTGGAGCAGGAGTGTGGGGAGGAGCAGCTGAGGGAGCTGGGCTGGTTGAACCTGGAGAGAAGGAGGCTCAGGGGAGACCTTCTGGCTCTGGCAGCTCCTGGCAGGAGGCTGGAGCCTCAAGTTTCCCCAGGAGGGACAAGTTGCAGGAGGGAAAGGCCTCAAGTCTCCCCAGGGCAGGTTGAGGTTGGAGCTGAGGAACAATTTCTTCCCCTCCAGGGCTGTCCAGGGTTGCCCACGGCAGGGGTGGATCTGTGTGAGCCCTGGAGGGGTTTCCAAGCCCTGGAGCTGTGGTGCTGAGGCCATGGGGCAGTGGTGCCCTGGCAGGGCTGGGTTAATAGTTGGACTGGATGCTCTTGAAGGTCTTTTGCAACCAAAATGCTCCTGTCATTGTCTCTCTATCCCCATCAGAGCTGCTGATTGTGTTAAGGGACGTGTTTTAGGTGGACCCTGGCCAGGACAGCCTGTGCAGCTTGCTCCTCTGCAAAGTCAAACCATGAGGCAGTCATCCAGCAAAGAGTTAAAGGACATGAAAGCCCTTCCAGAAGCAGCTTAGTGCACACAGGCAAAGCAATTGGGCAGCGGGCACATTACTGCCGCTGAATGAGTGACCCATCACGTCATGATGACACATCACTATTGTTCCCTCGTTGAATATTTCCTTCGGGAGCAAAATGAGTGAGAAACGAGTTCCCAAATGATTGCTATAAAAAAAAAAAAAAAAAAAAAAAGGGAGGGGGGAATGAAAAGGGGGAAAAAAAAACAACCTAGAAAGGCTTCACAGGCTAAGAGCAAATTACCCCTCAATTCAGAGAGTGATTTCATGGACATGCTGCAGGGATAATGTATTCTGAGTGGCTAGAATTTCATTTAATTCCACTTCATTGTTGAGCATCTTTTTCCAGTGGTTTTATGAGTGAACAGTGTGTGCCCATTTTCCTTGTTCTTAATCTGGCTGTTTGACAGGCTCTCTGGATATACAGTGTTCGTGTTTATTTGCACGACGCCTCTTTATGGTGGATGTCCTGAAAGAGAAGCAGTGAAAAAAAAGATGGTGCTCACAAACGAACCCTAATTTCACTTCCATTGCTGTTTAGGTTCGTGGTTTTTGTCTGTGCCACGCTCCCAGGGAGACACGTGGGAGTCAATCACTCATTGATCAATTAATTGATCGATCAATCTCTTTTGCTGTCTTGTGGAAATCCCTGCAGTGGCTGAACAGGGTAGAAAGCTCTGTGAGCCTCAGCTCAATTGCTTGTGTTTTGGTCCAGAAGTAACTCTGGGAGAGTTCTGTGCTGAAATCAGGGTGATCTCTCAGTTTTCTGTGGCTCTCCAGCAAAGGACAAGAGGTAATGGACATGAATATAAGAAGCTCCATCTAAATATGAGGCAGAACTTCTTCCCCATGAGGGTGGCAGAGCCTGGAAGGGGCTGCCCAGGGAGGTTGTGGAGCCTCCATCTCTGGAGACATTCAAACCCAACCTGGACATGTTCCTGTGTGACCTTCTCTAGGTCACCCTGCCTTGGCAGAAGGGATTGGACGAGATGATCTCCAGAGGTCCTTTCCAACAAGGAAATCATTCTGTGATTCTCCCAAAGCCACATGAAACCTCAAGTGTTTTGATCAGGTTATTAAGTCCAGAGGGATGTCTGAACCCCTAAAATGAGAATTCAGTTCTGGCAACACCAACCAATACAAGCTATGGCCAGAAGGAGCCACCAAGCTCTGCACGGGGAGCTCTTCCTTAGCAGAGCTTTCGAAAAAAGCAAAGCAAAAAACACAAATAT